>JAEMPF020018362.1:2500-12581 GCA_022496165.2 Catalaphyllia jardinei | reverse complement strand
GAAGGGGCGGTCGATCTTGGTGGACCAACAAGAGAGTTTTTGCGTCTGGCAATAAGAGAGCTGTTCACGTCTTCAGGGGTGTTTACAGGAGGCGACAACTCAAAAGTAATAACTTTCAACAGTGAAGGTAATTATTGTCTAAAATCTGTATGCAAAATTTTTATCCAATTGTTTTTTTAATGTGAGTATTCTCACACAATCCGTAAATCTATGGTCTTTGAGAGCTCCCAACCCTAATCAGATTTTCTACTGACCCTTTATTGGTTGGATAAGGATATCTTCTTTTCTAACAACATTAAAAAAATATATAAGAAAAAAATGGAATTTTCTTTTTGAATTCTGATTAGTAATTCAACTAATTCATGTGTAAGACAGTTTTGAGACTAATTTTATTTTTGCATATCACATAGTTTTGTTTACTTTGATCAGCTAGAAGAAATGACTGGTACCGCCATGGGGGTAAACTGCTGGCAGTCTCACTTTGCAATGGTGGTGGTGCTGGAAACTGCCTTTCCAGGTCACTTTATAACTTCATTTCCAAAGGAATCTACACTGACATGTCAGTGGATGATATACCTGATAGAGTGGCTCGCCTGGCTATTAAGAGTGTATGTTGAATATTGTTATTACATGACCATTATATCATTACAATTTCACAAGGCTGATACAAGTAATTAATATTCAATCTTCGTTCACTGTCTAAAATCCGCACTCATCATTGGTTAAAACTGATCACGTAAGCTCCCGTTACCTAGCGACATCAAAGTCCCAATAACGCATGAAAACTGTGCAGTGTTCTTCAATTTCAAATGTACATGACTTCAAGTTCAAGATTTTGCGAGGTTGAGGAGGAAAAAATTACTGAAATAATTGACGCTGCCATCCCGGAAAACACAAAAAGGCAAACTACTTGGAGTGTGTCTATTTTCAATGGTGAGTTGAGCAAAACTGAGTTTTTTGCAAGTTTTCTTGGCAACTCTCGCTCTCTTTTGTAAGTTAAATTTGATGTCGAAGTCTGTGTAGCTTTGTCAAAAATGTTTGTTGTTGGTAGTAAATGTTGAATGAAAATGAGTTTTAAATTAATGTTTTCTCCTTTTAAACTAGAATGGTTGCAGCTCAGATACCGGAGAAAATTTGGAGAGCCTAACTAAAATAATACTTGCAGAGCGACTAAGTAAGTTATATCAAGAAGTAAAGCAAGAAGGAGGGAAGGATTACAGCCGGTCGGCTCATGTGGCTAAAAGGGCTGGATTAAACCGCTACTTGACGTCCGATAAAGTCGGAAAGACTTTTTCGATCACTGCCGATTCCGTTTTCAAGACTGCGAACAATTGCTAAACGCTAAGCTCAAGAAAATCAAGGAATCTGGCGCGTCTAAAGTCAAACATCACAGTAGTATTCAACCCGAAGACATACAAAAATGTTACGATAGCGGCGTTTTTGGTGACGACTCGCCTCTTAATTTGCCCTTCTCCGTGTCAACTGGTTTAATGTAAATTTATATTTCCGCAGACGAGGAAGAGAAAATCAACGAAAACTGATAAGGAATAGTGTTGTGTTCAAGAAAGACGTGAGTGGAGTTGAGTTCATTGAAATAGCTGAAGACGAGAAAACAAAAAACCATCCTGGTGGGCTCGGCGACAAAGCTGATGAAGCGGATCCAAAGATGTTCGCAGCGGGAGAAACTAACTGCCCAGTTTATTTATTGAAAAAGTTAATCCAGGTTTTAAATCCCGGCGAAGAGGCGTTATTTCAGAGGCCTAAAAGAATGTTCTGTTTGAGCGATGAAATCTGGTTTGACAGAGCACCGCTCGGCGTAAACAGTTTAGGAAACATGATGAGAGAAATATCTTTTGCTGCAAAATTAAGCCAAACATATACAAATCATTGTCTGTGACATTGCTTGATAGAGCGGGAATACCTGTGCACAGAATTATGCAAGTATCGGGTCATAGAAATGAGGGGAGTGTGAAAGTTTATTTTGAAAGGCAAACGCTACAACAACAGAAACAGTGCTCTGAAATTTTGGCGGCCCCAGTTGCATCCTCTACGGCGTTGATTACAAAATCCCCACAACAAGCAGAGAACAGAAATAGTTCTTCTTACCAAAACAACATGTTCACCAACACCAATTCGCCCAGATTTGTCGACTTTGGGAACGGCAGGTTTGAAAATTGTAATTTCGCTTTCACTTATAACACGACAAAGAAAAGTGATGATTGATCATTGACATTGACTTGTTCATGCTCACTGAGAATTCTGTTTTAAGTGTGCTTTCTGCTTTTTTTTAGCTATTAGCTAGAATACACTTTATGTACATGTATCTAAAATATTCATTCATATCATATTCAGTAACTTAAAGATTCTTGGCCATTGAATGTTCTTGTTTTCATTTGTTTTTCTTTAGCTCATTGTTTTCTCATTCAAACAAGTCGGGCGGGAAGCCATTGTAAGCTTAAGTCTATCGCCAGCAGTGAACTCAGATTGAATATTAAAAGGGTTAGAGACTGAAAGTTCGTGGTTTGTTTTCAAATACATGCACACCGTACATAACAGGTCGGATGACAATAACTAACAATGATAGGGATCATCATCATGGTAGTGTTATATGAAACTTGCAATACATATTTTCTTTGTTGGTTTTACCATACTGTATTTCCTTTATAAAGTGTCCACCCTTGCCTGTCCTCACAATAAGGAAATAAAGTAAACACCTTCCACTCCTAATTTAATGCAGTCAACTTGAAGGTGGAAATAACATGTACATTCGTTGTCAATAACATAATTTACTACCTTTAACCAGGTTTCAGATGCTAAAGACCAAACTTCTTTTAACACTGCTATTCAGACCGACGCAGTGCTGAATTGTCTTGAGATTGTTGGATTTAATGGAGTACCTAGATTTCAAGCGAAGGACGCCATTGTGAAGGATGTCTGTCAATTTTACATCATTGACAGAGTAAGAAGTGCCATTGAGGACTTCAAAGCAGGTTTGCAAACCTTGGAGATCCTCAACCTTATAGAGAAGCAGCCCGTCACCATAGCACAGGTCTTTTGTAGTAGCAGTCTGTTAAAATTGACTGCTAGCAGAATGGACTCCCTGTTCGTGCCAAAACTAGCCGAGGAAGGTGCAAATGTCAGACCCCAACAAGGGCTGATTGTCATGTACTGGCGAGATTACCTAAGACTGTGAAGGTAAAGTATTTCATGACCTATTTGTGGTTCTTTTGGCACCTATACACCTCTATTCTTTGTTAGTCCCACTCCTTTTTCTAAGTATTTTTAGACTCACTTTTTCCAAAGTTAAAAGAAATTATTAGAAGTAGTTTCAGAGCCACCTTAATTTGTTTTAACATTCAAGGTGGCTATGAGCACTCTAACCCTATTAATGAAATTTTATTATTATTTTTTATTAAGTTGTTGTTCAGCTCTTATCCTAACTTAGAAATTAAAAAAATGGGTCTTATTAAAGTCATATTTGAGTTATAAGCATTTCAAAATATTGTTGCTTTGGTGACTTGTTTGGTTAATAAATCACTTGATCACCAACTACTTTTGGTGTCGAGCGTTTTAATGTTAACGTTTTTCTATTTCACAACGGTCACTCCATACATTATATAGACCTGTCATCTTGCATGCATACATCACTTTCTACATATATGGCGGTATGACGTATGCTTACATGCCATGCAGATATTACTTAATTACATATATGGTAGCATACAGTCACGCCATTACACTACTAAAGAATAAAGTATTGATCCAACAAATTTGTAGCAGTTACAAAGTACTAGACACTGTTCCCAGCCTCCGTGTTATAAACACTTTACAAGCTGCTGTGCAAAGCACCCACGGCTCCAGGTAAATTTCTGATTTTTAATAATATGCATGGGGTTACGGACTTGGCCAGCTTACTGAGAGTTAATTATATATTTATATATTTATGTAATTATATATCTACTATTTCCTAGAACGAAAAGAGGGGCCAGCACTGGAAAAGATTTTGGTGTTTGCAACAGGAGCTGACAGCATTCCACGGATGGGGTTCCTAGCCAGTCCGACAATAGAATTCTGGGACAACATTCACCCACGCTCCAATGCTTGTGCCAATGTTATGATTCTTCCTCTCCATCTGCAGGATGGACTGAGCCTATCTTATGAAACATTTCGTGATTTGATGGACAGTGGGGATTTTAAATGGTCCCTGTTTTGGTTTAGCTTAATTTAATTTAGTTCTGCTTGTTGAACCATTTTTTTGGTTTCAAAATTGAATTTGGCCAGTACAACGAGTACAACAGTGTTAGTCGTTATGCTCCAGTACATATTTTAATGTCGATATAGTTCATGTACTGCTGAGTAAGTCGTGGTTCCATGGCCAACCATCAACTTTGCTTGTAAGTTTAAGACCTCTCTCGAACATAAACAAACAGCTTGTTATGGAAACAAAATTAAAAACTTTGTACGGGAATCCGTATCTCCCAGGGAGGAGGGGGGGGGGCAGTACATATCGATATCCGTGAGTGGATTTAGAAAGCGGGGTGTAATTTCACGGGGTGGGGGGGGGGGGGGGGGGGGGGGGCAATCGGCGCTAAAGGTAAAGTAACTAATTTAAATTTCTTAAGAACCGGATAACTTCCTTCCCACAAAGTCAGCAGTGCGACGGTACAATTCTTTTCCTCAAGTCCGGGAAAATGGGTCAACAAGGCGTTGTAGCTCTGCATACGCTGTGTCGTCCAGAGGATTTGACGTAAAGGGCACTTGTACATGAGGCAAATTGGTGTAAATGAGCTCGTCAATGTTTATACCCATCCATGCATCATTTGGCTCACGGCTGACTCTGAAGGCCGTTAAATGTAGATTTGTCCAAAAGATCTGAGCCGGGGTGTTGTTACTTTCTGTCGACACCTTGTGTAGCCGCTAAATCAACCAGCGAACACTACATTTTTATTTGAAGTCTCTACCGTAAGATACTTGCCGTACGGGAAATATCGGCCCGTCCCAGCGTGACAGTTCTAGTAAGAAAAGAACAACAAATACTAAGAAAATATACTGAATGAAACACAGGCAACGGAACAACTAAAACGAACCTTATCGGTGAAACTCCAACAGGAAAACGTACGAAAGATGACAAATAGATGGATAAAGAAAGGATGAAACTACACCGGCGAGAGCAAAACTACACTGAACAAAATGAAACGAAGTGAAATATACAACGACGCTAATGAATATTAATTTAAGTGGCGGGAAAACACCTAATAGCGCACGAATGAATGAAAGGAACGAGAAAATCGCATAGCGAGGAAACATGCCGGCCCCGAAAGGCATACACCGTAGAAAAAGCCTTTCCAAATAAATAAACAAATAAGAAAGTATCTTTAGCTATAGTAAGTCATTAAGGTCTACTTGGAGTGTTCTCTGCAAAGTCCAGTCAAGATTCCCTTTCTGCCTTCAATTCTGAAGCGCCTTCCAAAAGGCATAACTTGCGAACATCACGCCGTAAAACTGAGGTCGCTGTTCTAACCGTAACTTGACGAACGTTTCCATTGCGATCCGGAAATACTTCTTGCACAACTGCCTTTGGCCAGCGCCCTCGAGGCGAGTTTTCGCCAATGACCAGGACAAGATCTCCAACAGATAGGTTTGGTCGTGGGCGGAGCCATTTCTGTGTGACTTGTAGCGTCGGCAAATATTCCCGCGTCCAACGTTTCCAGAAGGTGTCCGCGAGGTACTGGGCTTGCTTCCAGCGTTTACTTGCGTAGATGTGGACAGCGTCTGATTCTCCAGAGGAATAACATACATTCGGTCGCAGCAGAAGCAGCTTACTTGGAGAGATGGGTTCAGGGTCGTTCGAATCACTTGTCGGAGGGGTAAGAGGACGATCATTTAATATCTTCTCAACTTCCGCCATGAGGGTAAGGAGAGTTTCATCGTCCACGAGCTGACATCCCAAGAGAGTACGAAGAATCCTGCGAATCGAGCGTATCATCCGTTCCCAGACACCTCCAGCGTGGCTCGCATGTGGAGGATTAAAATTCCACTTTATCCCACGCTTCCTCAAGCAATTGTCGATACGATCGGGATTCCACTTCTCCAAAGCGGTCTTGATCTCGGTTTCAGCACCTTTAAAGTTAGTTCCGTTATCACTGTAAACTTCGATTGGCGGGCCTCGTCTGCTAACGAATCTTGTGAAAGCTTGAATAAATGAATCTGTTGTGAGCTCGTGGGCAATCTCAATGTGAACGGCCCGAACGGCTAAACAAGTAAATACACATCCGTATCTCTTAACCTGACTACGCCTCGACTTGACCAATATCGGACCGAAGTAGTCCACGCCCACGGAAGAGAAGGGAGGAAGACAAGGACTGACTCTAGCACTTGGCAAAGGAGCCATTATCTGTTCACACGGCCTAGCGTTCCAGAAGCGACATTTAAGACATTTCCCAATTACACGCCGCACAGCCGCATGCCCCCTCAGAATCCAGAAATTCTGCCTCACACTGGCTAGTACTTGACTGGCACCTACGTGACCTTCTCGCTCATGGCAGTCTCTTATAACCAGATCAGTAACATGATGCTTGCTAGGTAGAATCATGGGATGTTTGGCATTTAACTGAATAGAGGCTCTTTCCAGACGTCCTCCGACACTAATGACACCATCGACCATCACTGGGTTAAGCTTCCGAAGAGGACTAACGTATCCCACAAAACTCAAATTGTTTCGTCGGACAACCGAGGTAAGAGATGGAGTCCCGTGAGAGATCCTTGAAAGAACCGCCAATTCTTTAGGAAAGGCTTGTCTCTGTACCACTTTAATCACCTCTCTTGTCGCTGTAGCAATTTCGTCAACTGTCAGGTTTCCACTTTTCACCTCTCCAGATTGGTGACGTAAATAATTCTTGAATCGTAGCAACCACGCGACAGACGTCAGGAGCCTGTCTAGGGAGGAATAACGCAATAAAAGGGGCTGGAGACTGTATTCTTGTATGGACATGTGAACTTGAGCTTTCTTTCTCTTGAGCTCGTGATCATCGTCGGGCAGGTCTGGGCATTCGTCAGGTTGCCTTGGCCATGTACTCTCTTCTTGGCCTAAGAATGCTGGCCCGTTCAACCAATGACGTGACTTCCGGGCTTCACTGCTGGCGAAGCCTCTAGAGGCGTAATCTGCTGGGTTGCTGAGCGAATCAACATGTCGCCACTGGCACGGTAAAGAGGCGTCGTGGATTATCGAAAGTCGGTTCGCGACGAACGTCTGGAACCTTCTTGCTTCATTTCTGATGTACTGAAGTACTATTGTGGAATCCGTCCAAAATACCGTCTTGCTTATTGGCAAATCCAGTTTCTCTGTGATAAATTTATGCAGCTTGACTGAGACCACTGCGGCAGTCAGTTCCATCCTAGGAATTGTGATGGTCTTCAAAGGTGCAACACGAGATTTGGCCATAAGTAATTCGCAATGAATTCTTCCCTTGTCGTCGACGAGGCGAAGATAGGATGCTGCTCCGTATCCCACCTCCGAAGCATCCGAGAAGTGATGGAGCTGAACATCGTGGAGCACTTCAAATTCTTTGGGCTTAAAGCAGCGCGGCCAGCTTATAAGCTTAAGATTCGGGAGATCTTCTACCCACGCTCTCCATTTCACCAGTGTTTCATCCGGAACAGCCTCATCCCAACCAAAGTCGAGTCTGCACAACTCCTGTAGAAGAACTTTGGCTGGTAGTATTAAAGGTGCTGCGAATCCAAGAGGATCGTAAAGGCTGGACACTAAGGACAGAATTCCTCTCCTGGTGTTAGGAACTGGTTTCTCCTTGACACGAAAGCTAAGCGTGTCCGCTTCCACGTTCCACTGGGTGCCCAAAGCGCGGTCAATAGGCAGGTCTTCTAAATCCAAGTTAGCGATGGAAGGTGCTCTCTCACAGGGAGGTATTTCCTCTAAGACCTCGCGGCTGTTGCTGATCCACTTGGTGAGGTGAAATCCTCCTTTGGCCAGTAACTGCACAAGTTGATTTGCGAGTCGGGAAGCTTCAGGAACCGTTGCCACAGATTTTAAACAATCGTCAACGTAAAAATTACGGTTTACAGTATCTACAGTCTGAGCGTCGAAGTCACCGCCAAAATCCTTTGCTGTTTTCCTGAGAGCCAAACTTGCACAGCAAGGAGAAGATGTGGCGCCAAATAAATGCACAAGCATCTGATGGTCGACTGGGATCCTGGACAAGTCACCGTCTTCCCACCAAAGGAAACGCAAAGCATGACAGTCATCCGGTTCTACTCGTACTTGATGGAACATCTGCTCCACATCCGCCATTAACGCAACAGGTTCTTGCCGGAATCTGAGCAACACCCCTTTGAGGTTGTTTGTGAGGTCGGGGCCTTGAAGTAATTGGTCATTCAGTGAAGTATCGCCAAATTGAGCTGCGCAGTCAAATACCACTCGTACTTTGCCAGGTTTGTGCTCGTGAATGACTGGGTGGTGCGGCAGGTACCACAGGGGTTTGCCACCGGGATCTATCTGATCATCTGGAACCTTTCTGGCATGGCCCTTCGCAATGTAATCATTCAGGGTCTTGCAGTATTTCTCCATCAAAGAAGGATCCTTCTGAAACCTCTTCTTAAGGAGACGAAGCCTGTGCAAGGCGATACGACGATTATTCTTCAGAGAGGGAGGTCTATAACGCCAGGGTAAGGCCAGCTGATAATGGCCCTCCACCAAACGAGCTGAATTTTCGAGGATGGCAAGGGCTCGGCGGTCTTCACCGGACATGGCCAACTTGCTGTTTGCCAAACACTCGCTAAACTCTGCGTCGTACAACCTCTTGAGCTGGCTTGACAACATTTCTTGGCCACCTCTTATGTAATTAACCCGCGCTTCATTTGCTGAGGACCTGTTCAGGCGCCCGATTAGCGTCCAACCAAGGGGGGTTCTGACCGCGTATGGCTGTTTTCGTCTTCCGCGTTTCTCTTCGTAAACCAAATGCGCTTCTGGAACGTCGTTTCCAATAAGTATACTAACAGCCTTCTCTTCTCCGTCAAGTCTTCGAAACTTAATGCCTTCCAAGTGAGGCCACTGACTCACATCTTCATCCGAAGGTATACTCTGCATAGAGAGTGGAAGACGATCGACGGTCCACACCCTGTCCAGGAGAATGGGTTCGTCGCCATCAAGAGAAAACACATTCAGTGACACTTCGTAACCCGATTTGGGGATGTTCTCAGCATTTATCGAAGACAGCGAGAAGTGAACAGGTTTCCCGGAGACACCTAAGCTTTCAACCAGGCTGCTCAAACAAAGTGTCGTGTCAGAGCCGTTATCCAAGAACGCATAGGTCTCAATTTCTGGACCGTCATTTGTACCACGAACTCTCACTGGAACTATTTGCAAGCTAACACGAGATCTGCCAGATTTGACAGCAGCACACTGCGCTTCTTGGCCGGCCCCACTGGCATTGTTCTGTAAATCGCCCTCGGGCAAAGACTCTTGGCTGGTACAACCGGCAGGCCTTTCAACACTTGCAGCAGCGGGAGGTGGTGGATGAAGGAGTGAATGATGGCGTTGTCCGCAACCACTGAAAAGGCACGCCTTTGCCATCCTACATCTTCTAGCAAAATGATTTACTCTCAGGCAGTTGGCACACAATTTCCTGGTCGACACGAACTCCTTTCGTTCGTCAAAAGTCTTGTCTCGGAACTTAAAGCATCTTTCCAAACTGTGCGTGCCGTTGCAGAACAGGCAAGAGAGGGACGCAACTTGTTTACTTGAACCTTGGGCAACAGGACTGAGGGCAGACTGGCCGAGTGACACATCTGGGGGACGTACACCATTCGCCGACTGGATTCCGAGAGACGTCGCAGAAGCCGGGGGGTCAACGCTAGGTCTCCGTCGGAATTTAGGCTTAATGTCCCCTTCCGGCCTTGTTCCCACCAGTTTACCAAAGGCAGTGTTTGCTACAGTCGCTCTTCTCTCTACAAAGTTTGCGAGGTGAGAAAATTCCGGCTCCTTCTCTGCCTCGATGAGCTTGTTTGACTCCTCGGCCCACTTAGCTTGAAGATGAGGTGGAAGCCTCATAACAATCCTCTTAAGTGT
>JAEMPF020016496.1:9795-12584 GCA_022496165.2 Catalaphyllia jardinei | reverse complement strand
TGCTTACTTGCTTACTTGCTTACTTGCTTACTTGCTTACTTGCTTACCCGCTTATTTATTTATTTATTATTTAATTTTCATTTTTTTGTGTGTGTGTTGCGGTGAGAGCGAAAATGTTGCATGAAATTCTGTTTGTTCCAATTTAGTCATTAGATTTTCTTTAGGATTTGCCTGCAACAAGGTTGTAACGACGATACTCACAAGATAGCGCTATTTTAATAATAATTTAACAAACATATCTTTAATTATTCCTCGTTGAAGAACTATTTCAAACAGCAGTGCAAAGGGTTTCATCAGGTTTCCAAACGCGAGAAAACATTTGAAACCACGAGGCCGCAGGGCGAGTGGTTTTATTGTTTTCGAGTGTTTTCAAGTTTTTGAAATTACTTCTCTGACAAAGAAAATTAGTTTTAATTATCATTTCAATACGTTTTCTGAATCGAAATATTGTATTTGGAGACGTGAAATGTGCATGATCTTCAAAAAAATGTGCAGGATGTGCATGATCCTATCACCTAATATCTGCGCTGGGACAATTTTTGAATATTCATCAACTGATGTCACGTGGTTACGAAGCTGTTTGACAGTTCTGAGCGAACACGTTGCTTTGCAAAGCAAATGGAAAAGTGTAGATTTACAACTCCTAAAATTTGCGGAGAAGAGGAAACTGTGTGGCCAGCGCTATTCTGAGGTAACGTGTGCTGCTAAGGTTGAAAGTGGACCAAAACACGAGGTCGCCATCATTGAGCGAGAATTTCAATGGCCTTTTCTGTTTTGGGTTGTTTAATAACTGTACCGTTACATTCAACGTTTTCAGTAAATAATTTAGGTTTAAAGTTTGTTTCGTAAAATGTGTGATTAAATAGAATTGTTTAGCGGCACATATTTTTGTTGCTTTATCAATATGCAGATTCAGAAAATTTGCATCCGTGTTTCAAATAATTTGAAACACGGCTTTCAAGCACGGCCGTGTTTTCAACTCGGTTTTCATTGGGTTTCTAAACCCATCCACCTGACCAGAATATGATGCTCTGGTTGGGTAAGAGCTGCATGAATAATTAATGAGTTTGAGAAGGTTTACTGGCATATCTTGAATTTCCTTTGTTAAAGTTTAATTTTTTTCAATCATCCAGTTACTTATTTCCTGAAGTATTTCCGTGCCAAATTTCGTGAAATGGTTCTCGAGAAATAGGCGTATCTCGTAAAAGTCAATTTTTTTTTAGAATTAAAACGCATGCGCTCCATTTAATTGGGTTATTTCGGTAACAGACAAAAGCTAAAAATTACTGGGTTCTTTGCAGCGTTACCTTTTTTTAACATACCTTTGTAATAAAAGATTATAAATATCAATACATTGTGTTCATTTGTGAAGAAAAATAGTACAGATAGCGCGGACATTGAGCAAATAAAATGATCGGTGTGTTGATGTTATGTTTGTTTTTGTGCAATATTTGTGCGCGCGCTAAATTGCGTTAGCAAGAGCGCGTGCAAGAACTGTGTTCGGTCTCCTTAAACATAAGCTGGTACCTCGAGTCTTCGCTCCTTACTGCGCAAGCGAGTGTCTCTTGAGAGTTCCGTTGTAGGATCGATTTTGATATGTTTAAAAAAAAAACAAAAGCAAACAGAAACGAAACAACAGGGACCCTTCTATGGTTAACAGGGAAAAAACATACTGAACATACTCCAGTGTAATTAGTGAAACGTTACAAAATATATTTTTTGGGTCGATCTTAGTGTTAGAAGAAGACTTCATAGTCTTAGTTTGATGTATAAAGTGGTTTGTAAGCTAGCTTCGCCTTATTTATGTGATCTATGTCCAGATTTCGTTTCTGAAAGATCTTGCTATAGTCTCCGTTCTGCTAGGATTGTTTGCTCACCTTATATTCGTAGTGATAGGCGTAAAAAATCTTTTCTCTTTTCATCAATTAAATGGTGCAACGGTCTTCCATTAGAGATATGTATATCGTCTTCTACAGGCATTCTTAAGCACAATCTCTTAAAGTGCTTCAACCTACCTTTTTTATAGTCGGGATCGTTCACCGACAGTATATCTCGTACTCGATTATGCACACTGTTTTCGGCACTGTCCAAGTTTTGCTCCTCTGCGTGTTTCCCAAAACGAAGTCGAGTGAAACATTAGGATTCGAGGGAAACAAAATTCACTGTTCCCCCGAGAGCCAGGGATTTGTTATACAGCAAAACAAAACAAAAGCAAATTTTGAAAAGCGCGATAAGATTCCAGCGACGAGGCCACCTCTGATCACGTGCAACAGCGGTCATCATTTCATGGGTAACAGTTAACTGTTTCCCTTTTGAAGTCATAGTTTTTGCAATGTTGCCCGCTTAAGGCACTTGGCGGGAAACAATTTCATTGTCAGATGTCATGTGACCATGAATTAGTTGATGAATAGGCGCGCTGTAGCGGGAAAAATGCCAGCTAATTTATATAACAATAAATATTGTTCAAATAAAAAAAAAACAACAACAATTACTTTTCAACACTTAAATGAAAACCACTCGATGCTTATACCTTTACAACGTATTAAGGCAAACAAGATAGATAAATCTGTTACAATGTATAAAACCAAAATTGCTAAGAGCGAGTATAAGGCGTGGATCTGCAAGACTGACTACTGGCAGCAATAGAATTCGATATAGAGAATCAATCAATCCATTGAATAAAGATCGCACGATGTCAGACAGATAATGAGTTTGGGAAAGGAACAAATTTCAGTCAAATTTTGCATTGCACTCAAACAGTTTTGAATTCTGGAATTTTGCATCCAGCG
>JAEMPF020016496.1:2295-4795 GCA_022496165.2 Catalaphyllia jardinei | reverse complement strand
TTAGTCAAGGAGAAATTTATAAACACAAACGAGACTTTGAAAAAAAATCTCTGTAACAGAGGCTACCCCACGGTGCTCGTTCATAAAATCCTGACTGAAATTCAGTTCTCCGACAGAACAGAGGCTCTGCATAACATAACAAAGAAGGCGAAAGAAATTTTACCCTTTGTTACCATTTATAACCCGGCTACACCCGAATCTTAAAACGATTCTCATGAAACACTGCCACATCATTCCGGCAACAGCAGCATAGACTTGCACATGTCTTTAAACAGCCACACCGATTGTATCTTACAGGAAGGAAAATTCATTCAAGGACTTTTTAGTTCGCGCAAAAACTTATTCACGCCGCAATCACAAAAACTTGTAAACGAAGAAGCACTTTTAAAAGGTTTGTTTTCAAAGCAGAAGGAAATTACATATAAGCTTCTGCCAGCAACAGGCTCGGCCTGTGTTCGCGCATCTCTTATCGCGACCCACATGAGCAAATAAAACTAGCCCCTGATCATTTACTAGCCACTCCTTCGTTTTCATATCGAACCTTTCAGTTGATCATTTATAGCGAACGTAGAAGCTGAGGACTCGTAAACTTTATTTAAACGCATTTAACTTACTGTACTGCGGTTTGATTTTCTACTTACGTCACAAACTTAAATCGCATTTTTCTTCTCCAAAAACCAACTGTGACAAATTCACACAGTTGAATATCCTGGATATTTTTAAAGATAATTATTTTTATATTGAAAAATGTATGTTTTCCTATCACCAAAGTATGCTGCCCTCGCCCTTTCTAAATTTATTTCTGACTATTGGTCAAATTCATAATTATGATACCAGAACCTCAGCTCATTTTCGACCTCATACCTGCCGAACTAATATCAAGCATTTCACTATACTCTTTCAAGGGCCAAAAATATGGAATACTTTTCCCGTATCAATTACGTCTTCCCCAGGTCTATCCACCTTCAGAAGAAAACTTCTTAAATTCCTCAGTTAATTTTATGAAATGTCCGACTCTTTTATGTCTTTATAGTCTTGCCACTGAAATGTTAAAATAAGTCTCAATACAATGTCCTTACTAGTCTTACAGTCCTAACACATCTCCGAGAGGACCTCTCAGTATAATCCCGGCGGTTTCCTAAGGTCGCCTAGCCCCTTCTTGCGGTTTTTATTATTATTATTATTATTATTATTATTATTATTATTAGGCACTGTAAATTTATGTAAGATTATAGTTAATTATTTACTGTAACCTTAAATGAATAAATGTAGTTGTGAATAAATACATGAATAAACATTGGAAAATGTTATGAGATTCCAACAAACCTGAAAGTAAGAATGGGGAATGCCCGTTACGGAAGTGATCATTTCAAAGAGAATATTGCAGAGATGAAGGTTTACGATTTCGCACTAAACGAAGCGCAGATACAAACATCAATTTGACAAGGTAGTTGCACTTTTTCCATAATCGTTGTTTCTTTATCTTCGTCGATGATTCCCTTTGTTATTGAAACTCCCGTTATTGGACAACCTCGGAAGAGATAGCAGACACCCATTCTGGATATGGTTTCGCAAAACAACGTCTCGTTAGAAGACAAAAGAAATCATAAATACAACCGGAGAAAGCGTCCGCACGCTTAAAGTGACATGCACTATTCGTTTTTTTAAGACCATTAAAAGCAATGTCTTGGCCACCTGCTAGAGCTCTGTCACAAAAGGACGTCTGGGGAAAACAAACGACATCAGTTTTCTTTCGGCCACCTAATAGCTACATTTGAGCAAAAAAATGAAATAAATTTTTGGTCTTAAATAGTAGCCTGTTACCAGGATCACTTCTTCACTTTACACTTCATGCAGAGTTCATTCTTTATAATTATCTCACACATATCAGAAGGTAAGGTTCAGTCGATGAACATTTAGGGTAAAAGGTCTTTATTTTTAACCAATTAGTACCACCAATGGTAACATTCCCAGCTGCAGTGTTAGCAATACAGGGAGGCACGCTGTCATGTTCAGCCAGAGGAACTCTTCCCATATACACAGCACTGATACGGGCCTCTGCAGTACTGGTGAATACAACAAACACTACAACCACCCGTTTGTACAAAGATGGAAACTACGCCTGCCAGGCCATCAACCAGTATGGAACTGATGTGAAAAAGCTCCAATTCAACTTCAAAAGTATGATGTTTTCTGGAATAATATCTCTTTTCCTCTCAAATATAGTACAATGCTTTCGATTCAGTCCCACGTAAACTTCGAGGGAACGCCCTGTAATAGCCCTGTGGGTCCAGAAGCGCTAAGCCCCTCTACTGCCAAGATCGACTGGTTGGAAACTATAACTTAAAGTGATGCTCCATGCTGTCCATATTGTGTATCAAAGATTTTTTTCTGACTATTCGTTGGCCATGGCGTCTCTTGATTTAATTGACATTTCATGTAGTGAGCCCACTTATGGACATATCATGCTGGCCAAAACGTTGAAGACACTGTTTTTTTT
>JAEMPF020016495.1:0-12584 GCA_022496165.2 Catalaphyllia jardinei | reverse complement strand
CCATTTGAAAATCTTCCAAAGCTGAAAGTGTTGTAAGTAGAATAAAACACATGACTGAGGGAGTTTTAATGTTAATTAAGCGACAATATCTTCCTCATTTAGGTCTCTGTTACAGTTGTTTGTATTTCCAGAGTATGGAGTTGTTAACTATTCTCTGATCGCTGGTTTAAGACAGTCTAATGGCACTCTTGAAGGAAAAGAAACATGTCACATGTGAAGTCAGTCATCTCAGATGATTTAGTTTGTCATTTTGGTATCACTATCATCATTCACTGTGTAGTGGTTAGCTCTTAGTAGCAGTGCTCAAAGAAAGTACAGTCTGATTGTCTGATATGACACTGTTCTCAGTTGCCCCATGGGCAAGGGCCCAGCAATGTTGTCTGCCAACCAGATCAAAACAAGGGTAAATGTTGTGTTCCCAGCATGGAAGACACGGGATGCAGTGTAACTGGGTTCGCCAGGTCAACCACAATGCAGTAAAAGACGGATAGCAGACTCTTAAGTATGTTTATTGGTCTTAGTTGGGAATCAAGCTAGCCGACTTGTTACAACAGTTGCGATGAAAACTAGAAAGAAACACAGGGTTGTCTAAGCTAAAGAAATGAACCAAATCATAAATCTGATGACAGAAAGCGGAACGAAAAACTGATAGAAATGTAACGATCGTGACTTACGTCTGATCTTGACTCCTGGGGTGAGAAAACTCCAAGCTGTGTAAGAACTCCAAAAGACTCCTATAAACTCCTGTTTGCTCCCAGGACAACTCCTTTAAAACTAAATGTTCATGTCGAAAAAGGCCTAATATACTTCAATGACGTAGGAAACTAGCTAAAAAAGGATATTTATAATCACGCAACCAGAACAAAACAAGGCTTCATTTTAGGGAAACAAAAAAGTCATTAAATGTTTCTAAACGTTCTTTGTACAGTAACGTGACAGTAAACTAATACTTGCTCAGGGCAAGCCAAATTTCAGAGCTGTTTGTGTGATGGGCAAGCTGGTTTTGAGCACTGAGTAGCTAGGGTTTGCAGGAGTAATTGTGGTATGTTTCCTTGTAGAATTTTGATGCAACAGCAAAGTCCTTTCCAGACAAAATATGTGATGCACAATGCCTTCAAAAACTTGCCTGCTTTGGAAGATCTGTAAGTATATACCAGTTGAGAAAAATCAAATTCTTGCAGTTTTATGGACATTTTGAAGAATTTGGTGGTTTCATAGCATAGTAGTGTAGAAGGTGCATTCCAAAAGCTATGAAGAGCTTATCACAGCTTTCTTTGCAAGCAAAATTAACTGGCCATTAAAGGATAAGATATAGAGCCTGAGATGTTTTATAGAGAGAGCACCATTAGTGTAAAATTGACACTGGCTATAATTTTAGTCTTGGTACAATTCTGTTTGTATGTGTCACCTAAATTGTCTTGAACTGGCAATCTTGATTGTACATGTTCTTGTGTCATTTACAAGTTTCCTATGTGCAATTGCATCTTCTTAATGTTGTTTTTTTCAGATGGTTGAATGACAATCTATTGACAAATTTTCCTCATCCAGCTTTATCACAGTCATCTTCACCATTGCCATCTCTTTTATACTTGTGAGTGCCTGCCCTAACTATGCTTTACTAGCCAGAAAGCCTGTTTTTGATTTTCCTTACAATTGATATTTTCTCAAGAAACTTCACTTGCCTCTCTGGAAAGTGAGGGGCAGAATGAACTGGCTTGACTGCAAAATCCATTAACCCTGGGCTACTGGATGTGACTTTGCCCACCCACTGAATACATAGGTGACATTAAGTCACTGAAATCCTGGGAAAATCTTAATATCTCTTCTTTGATATACAGACTTTGCTGTGCGGCACTAAATTTTTGCTGAAATTTATTTTTGCAAATAAACATTTTTTTATTTTACAGGAACTAATTTTTGTGATTGTAAAGGACTTGTTTTTCTTTCTGCATATCAATTTTGGTGATTTCAGGAAGTCATATTTATTTGAAATTAGAACATTTTTGTGTTTTTAGATTATACCACTTGCAATTGAGAAGTAATTTAACGTGTAGGCATGTAACCCAGTAACCAGTGTTGCTTTATCACAATTACGTTGTACTTTTGTGTGGCTGATCACAGCAACAAGATTATACTTACATGTTTGTATGTATAGTTTATCCTGTACTGTGGAATAGATTTTTGCTGACAAAACTGTTTGCAAAGCTATTCTTCTGTGGGAAGGTTTTTTTGCTGATCATGGGAAAATCCCCTCAGAAATTGAAAACTTTTGAACCCACAGAAATATAGTGCCACACATTACTTAATGTCCATTACACCTTACTTGGTGATGAAATTTGTATTTTTTATACTAACAATCTGTTGCTTTTTTTAGGCATTTAGAAAATAATGATATTACTTCATTGTCAAGTTTTGCCAGTTCAGATTTCCAACCATTACTTGAAGATCTTCATGCGTAAGTCTTTTTAAAAATTGTTCGGCGATGTTGTTGTAAAGCAAAGTAGATTATTCTGGATTGATGTTTTGACTGACTAGACATTCTCCCATGAGCAGCCTTTGACCTTACACTGTTACAATTATTGCACAATGTACGAGAACCCAGAGTTTGAAAATACCCCTGTCCACTCATCCAGGACAAAAACAATTTCCTTTTGGGCAAGTAACTTTCTCTCCTTACTTGACAATAAGTACAAATTATAGTATTGTTTTGTTGATTGTGTGGAACATGTTAACAGTTCAGAAGTGGTTACCTGGTATGTGATCAAAATCTGCCATGACCCAAGTTCTTTCCATGACTAAACCAACTGTGACCAGCACCAAGATGCTGTGATTTTTTCTTAAAATTTCAGCAGGATTGCCAGGATTTTCTGGTGAGCAGTTACCAGTTGCACTGTAAAAAAAGCAAACTCAACATAATTGTATCACTGACAGCTGTAGAAGCTGTATAGTTCTACTGCAAAAATGAATCCCTCACCAGCAATCTCTGTGTCGATCCTCTTTGAAACATACAATTTCTAACAGAAATAGGCACTGCCATGGACTATTAAAACAAAGTTGATTAGTAGTCATGAAAAAATTTGATGCAAAATAGTTTTTTTAACTGCGCGGCCGTAGGCATGCACAGTTCAAACTCTGCAAACAGTTTATTTTTTAACGACGCGGCCGTAGGCATGCGCGGTTCTAGCTCTGCTACCGTTTTGTTAACCGCGCAGCCGCAGGCGTGCGCGGTTCTAGCTCGACAAGCGGTTTATTTTGTTTTTATTTTTAGTTTTGTCGGTGACCAGACGAAGACTCCGCTCGGCCGAGTCTGTGTCCAAACTTTGAATCACGCAGCCTGTAATGTTTCTTCGCCAAAAGCTTGTGAAACATTAATACACGAAAATGTTACACATATTGTTTTCTTTAGTGTCTGAAATATGTTTTCTTTTGGTTTTATCGAAGCGTTCGATTCCAAGCAAAAGAACGTGTCAGAACGTGCAAGGATTACCTCATTGGTAGGGAAATAAGCACCATACTTAAAATAGCCGTGGGCAGTGTAACTCTTGAATTATGTGACTTGTGTGACTACTTTGCTAGCCCCTTACTTGTAAAGAAAACCGACCAAATTTAATCATAACTTTCAAGAGAGAAAGCTGTTGGTTATAGCCTTGCTATGAAATTGTTTGTATCGTTCATGCCCAGACATATCCCAGAGAAAGTTCCAGATTAAGACCATTATGTCATCGAAGATTTCGCAACAGCTAGCGCTTATGGTGCAATCGGCGACAAGGGGTAAACAGCTCATGTGTAGTCGTTGTCAGTTGTGCTACAGATTGATCAATTGATTGCGTGTCTATAGTCATCAGTGAATCAAAAAGGACTGCTTGCAGACAAGAAACGTGAAGGTAGATGTTTGGGTGATTACTTTTTTCTTCACTGTGTGTGAAATACATTTTTCTGGCTTTATCGAAGCGTTGAGTTCGAAGGGAATATTACATACGCTGAAAAAGGTATTGCGTCAGCCACATAATGTGCTGATGTTGCAGGTTTCACTTTTGCTGCGTGACAAATAATATCTTGCTTACTTTGCAAGTTTATTTCACCAGAAGTATTGGTCATTAATTTATTTGAACATTTCTTGTGGGATTAGGCGATTCAAGTAAGTTCTTGGGCTCATCGAAGTGAGTGAAGAGATTTGAAGGAAAATTTAGTATTTGCTGAGGTAAACAAGAACTTGCCAGAACTTGCGGGGGAACACCCTAAGCTTTCTAAAATTAGCCATGGGCAGCGTAAACTTTGGATTCTGCAACTACCTTAACTACTTTGCTTATCCTTTACTCATAGCACAAAAAAGTATATTTTGACTTTTAAGGAAGAAAGCTGTTTATCAATAGTGTTATTATAGCGTGATAGTCGTTTCCTTCTCTATCATTCATGGGCGTTTCCCAAGCGAGTTTCCAGTTTAAGACCATTACGTAATCGTAGAATTCAAAACTGCTGATGGTGCAATAACACAGTTTGTGTTACAGTAGATAATGGCGGTAACTATGTCATGTTCCACAAGCTGAACGTCCGCATAATAATTCCTCACAACGACAGCTTAGGCTGCTGTGCCACACATAGTGCTAAGACTGAAACAAGTTAATTTTAAAGCCCGGTTACACGATTTAAAAAATCATCTTGTTTTTTTAGTTTTGTCGGTGACCAGAACAAGACCTCCGCTCGGCCAAATTATGGTCGAGACTTTGAATGACGCAACCTACAATGTTTATTCACCAAAAGCTTGTGAAACATTAATACACGAAAATGTTACACATATTGTTTTCTTTATTGTGTCTGAAACAACTTTTCTTTTGGTTTTATCGAAACATTCGATTCGAAGCAAAAGAACGTGTCAGAACGTGCAAGGATTACGTCATTGGTAGGGAAATACTTAAAATAGCCATTAAAATAGCCATGGACAGCATAACTCTTGAATTATGTGACTTGCGTGACTACTTTGCTAGCTCCTTACTCGTAAAGAAAACTGACTAAATTTAATCGTAACTTTAAAAAGAGAGAAAGCTGTTGTTTATAGCCTTGCTATCAAATTGTTCGTAACGTTTATGCCCAGACATATCCCAGAAAAAGTTCCAGATTGAGACCATTACGTCATCGAAGATTTTGCAACAGCTGAGGTTTATGGTGCAATTGGCGACAAGGGGTAAACAGCTCATGTGTAGTCGTTATCAGTTGTGCTACAGATTGATCAATTGATTGCATGTCTATAGTCATCAGTGAATCAACAAGGACTGCTTGCAGACAAGAAACATGAAGGTAGATGTTCACGTGGTTACTTTTTCTTCGCTGTGTGAAATACATTTTTCTGGCTTTATCGAAGCATTGGATTCGAAGGGAATATTACATACATGTACGCTAAAAAAAGGTATTACTTCAGCCACATAATGCGCTGACGTTAAAGGTTTCACTTTCGCTATGTGACAAATAATATCCTGCATACTTTGCAAGTTTACTTCTCCAGAAGTATTGCTCATTAATTTATTTGAACATTTGCGAATATTTCTTGTGGGGTTAGGCAATTCAAGTGAGTTCTTGGGCTCGCCAAAGTGAGTGAAGAGATTGGAAGGAAAACTTAGTATTTGCTGAGGTAAACAAAAACTTGTCAGAACCATTGCAGGGGGAAAACCCTAAGCGTTCCAAAATTAGCCGTGGATAGCGTTAACTTCAGATTGTGGAACTACCTGGACTACTTTGCTTGTCCCTACTCATAGCACAAAAAAATATATTTTGACTTTTAAGGAAGAAAGCTGTTTATCAATAGTGTTATTAATAGCATGATAGTCATTTCCTTTTCTATCATTCATGGGCATTTCGCAAGCGAGTTTCCAGATAAAGACCATTACGTAATTGTAGATTTCACAATTGGCGATGGTGCAATAACACGGTTTTTGTAACAGTAGATGACGGTGGTAACTATGTCACGTTTTTCGAGCTGAACCTCCGCATAATAATTCCTCACAACGACAGCTTAGGCTGCTGTGCCACACATAGTGCTAAGACTGAAGCAAGTTAATTTTGAAGCGTGGTTACACGATTTAAAAAATCGTCTTGTTATTCATATGCAGACTTTTTCAATCAACTGAAACTATATACCGACTACCTAAAAGAAGAAAATATGCACTTGCCGGCTTTACAAAATCAACATGGTGCCAGTTTCAGAACTGAAAAGGAGAAACAAATTAAATTGTTTTTTATTCCACTTTTTTTTTTTAATTTTATGCGCTTCCCTTCAAAATAGATCTTTTTTTGGAGCTGGGCAAGATGCAGCCTAACGTTTCAGAAGTCACACACAGCTTAGTCCATGGATTGAAACATTAATTCAAGGATTGTTTAAGATACTCAGCACGTGATTCAGGAAACAGCAAATGAAACTGATCAAAACTCGAAGATTACAAGCAAGTCAGACAGGTTATTACACTCCAAGACACTGTTGGGGTTCATGAATTATTAATGAGTTTGAAAACTGGGGCACTTACCCAAAAGGAAAGTTGGAATGGTATTATTTTAGAGTTTAGAACAGACACTGTTTATTAAGCATGCAGACACTTGTGAGTGTACCAAGGGTATCCGCTTAATACAGGCTTCATTATGATGCTTTTGCAGGAATCTTTTATTCAGTATCATTAATTAAGTGTGTTGTATTGTTCCAGTGGATTTAGCACTGGCTTGTTTACTGTTTATATATCTTTTTCAATTTCAGTGCTCAGCAAAGTGTTCATAAACCATTTGAAAGAATCACCACCTTGCAGCGATTGTAAGACTTTTATTTTCTTGCCAAGTGTAATCATATGAATTTAGTTGCCGAGATTGTTGGTACTCTGTATACTTACAACACTTTCCTTAACATAGATTATTGTCAAAACTTTTTTTGGTAGATTTGTTCACAATAATAAAATATCAAGTGTTGAAGAGGAGGATCTGTGGCTGCTTGACAATGTTCAACAGTTGTAAGTTCATAACCAATATCATGGTTTCATGCCTTCACATCTGTTATCTTCACACTACGAGATTTACAATTTTTTACCATAAAATAATAATATAGCTTCAATGAAGAGTACACTCTGACTGGCTGATTGATGCCTATCATCAATCTCCCTGTGGCTGACCCAGGACGTTTTTCTCCATGGTAATAGCAACAATTTCAAATGCAAAATACAGATTGTGTAAAAACTTGTCAAGGCAAAAGTTTTCAAATTTATTCCTGATCTTTTTATCTTAGATTTTTTATTACAAGAGTATGAGGTTTTTTGTGAGTTCGTAATCTAATTTTGTTGTAACAGTACTCACATTTATATATCTGGAATGGATACCCTGTTTTTGTTTAATTTGATTGTTAATATGGCTTGAAGAAAATTTCAGAACTCACTTTCAGTTATACTTTATGCAAAAGCACCAAGCTGAATGGTAGATGAACCTTCTGACCATTTCAATTGCCGGACCACTACTCAAACTTACAGAAAGCTTCATAGAATATGTTTCATTAAAAATATTATCATCATCTGATGATAAAGGAAAATGTTAAATACCAGAGCTTTGCTTCCATTTGGGAGGTTTGGTTTAGAATTAAAGAAGCTAGCCGGAAGTATAGCGTCTGTCATAATCATCAAAATGTAAATCATGTTTCTCGTCATCATGTAGCTCTGCATGCAAGAGCTGCTACGCAGCACAAGCTAGATTCACCTGCCTCTTACACTTATTTCAATCATAACAAGCTCCAATATGCATTATAGCCTGGTGGTTACACACTGATCATTTATCTTTTTTCTTTTTCAATGCCTATATAATGGAATTTTTTACACAAACTATATTTAATTTTCCTGGGTACTTCTTATATTACTGGGTATTAGATATAACTAATTGATCTTTTTGTTTGCAGGTACTTATCAGGCAACCAGCTCACTAATTCCACAGTTCACCCAGAGGCATTTAGGAATCTGTCTAGTTTAGTTACACTGTAAGTGGCTTCAGTTAGTATGCTTAACAATGGTTACCATTCTTTTCACTATGTTGGCTTGTCTCCCTTGTTCTCATGCTCATGCGTATTGTGTCTGTTTCAAGAACTGGTAGTGTTGGTTTCTGTTGCAAGTTTTGTCTTAGTACAAACCGAGCAAAAAACCAATCACAATCGGGTGCAAAACAATCACAGTGACTGGTCTAATTGAATTAAGGCAGTTTATTGATTAAGCACTCAAATATCTACTGTGGAGGCCGAAACATTATACTGAAGGAAATTTTCTAGTTGCCAGAACTCACTTTGACACTGAGAATACCTAACGGTTGAATAAGTAATGGTTTAATTTTAGTATTTAAATTCACTAAGATTACAAAATGGTCAATTTTAAAAATGAAGCTTTTATCGAACATGGTGAAATTTGATGAATTAGCTTACAGTAATACCAATTCACTAATAAACGAGGAAAACAAAATGGACAAGTTTCATTGGTGTGACATTGTCAAGCAGTCCCAAAACGTAATCCAGTGTGCACCACTTAATTGAAGGTTTTGAATTGTTGTGTCCACTGGAGATGGTTGAATAAGTGGTGCAAGGATTTAAGTCCTTTTTTATACCATGATATATAGTAAAGCAAAATCAAAGCAGTTCTAGATTCATTTTGATACTTACTTTAATGCTTTTGGAAAATAGCAAGGGGAAATGTCTTGGTCGCTGACATAGGTTTCTAATTTTGCAGGCATCTGGACTGGAACAATTTTCATTCTGTTCCATTGGCTGTGCAAGGGAAAAGTCATTTGCCAGTTGTCAATCAACTGTATGTAACAGATATTTTCGTTTTCCAGTTATTTACTGAGCTGTCTTCTTTTGACTTTATCCAATGAATGGCTACCCTGTCTGATGTTTAAAGATGTTTAAAGATGTTTTTGCAAAAGCATTTACCTCACTATTATCTAATACATTATGCAATGGTTGTAAACAATTGTAGTAATCACAGGTACAGATTGAGAGGTGCAATTTATGGTCTAATGATTGGCATTCCAGACTCTCGATCAAGCGACCCAGGCTTGAGCCCCGGGCCAGGGACATTGCATTCTTCCCTGCATCACATGTCGTTGCATTGTATTCTTTAAAGGACCCTCAAGGATCCTTCAGGATCTTTATAATGATGTTAATGAGCATGTAAACTAAGATTGTCAAAACAACTAGTCAAGGATATTTGGAACCTACAACCTCAATTTTTGCCAGGATTTTGACCAAGATCCTTAAGGGTTATCAAGTATTGGTACAAAGATTTTTCTCAAAGACTTTGCCAGGATCTTTGATGATCTTAAAGTATCATGATTGTCAAGATGTTTACAAGATCTTTCACGAAAAGATCTTTGCAAGATTTTACAAGATCTTTTAGGATTCAAGGGAAAGTTGCTTAAAGTCATAGAGACTAGTGTAATTTTAGGCAAGGCACAAGGCGACTTTCATCCAACCATGTGTTCAGTCGTCAGTATTAGAATGGAAAAAGGGAAAAGAAGTCATTTAGTTTTTAACAGGTAAGCTATCAAGGTTTAGAATATGTCAAACTACTAATTATTATTGCTTAATTGCAAAATGTGTTTCAGGGATTTGTCCTCAAACTCTCTCACATACATTCTTCAAGGATCATTTGCAGGACTGGATACTCTACGTTCTCTGTAAGTAGATCGTTGATGGGGCACTCTTGACCACTCTTTCGATAATATGTTGTATTTCTTTGCAAAAGAGTGTCAACCCTCAATGCCAGATAAAAGTTCTGGTTGTATAAAATCTTGCAAATTTCAATTTTGATGAAAATCAGCTGTTTGCTGCAGGAATGTGGCACCTTCAATTCACTGCACCGGTATCGCGGAGGTCATGGGTTCGAATCCCGTTGAAGCCCTGATTTTTTTCAGGCTTCTTCTTTCCAGTTGCTCAAATTGGAAAATATACTGCGAGGATCATACTTCACTTGCAAATTAGATCTATCTTGAGAGACTTTTAATTTGTTCTTTGAACTTCACTTAAAAAGTGGTTAAATCGGTGGGAAATTAGCGTATGGAAAACTACAGCAAAGTGATCGAAAGAAAAATATATGTAACTGCTTGTAATTTGCTGGTAGAAGGAAAAATCCTTCCAGTGATTAAAGTTCACCACTAAATTTTGCCCAATTCTAATTGGTTTAAATTGATCACATGATGCGATAGTGTTCATCTGCAGAGAGACGCTATCAGCCCATAGTTCCCGTCCAAGGAAAATACCTGGATGGATAGTAGTCATCCATGTAAACAAGTGGGCTTATAAATAAATACATAAACAATTGAATTGTATTACCGGTAAGTGGGTTTTTATGTGTTTTCTTGTTCAGATCTTACTTTTGACTTTAACGGCTTTCATCTAAAAAAAGTTGAAAATAATTCAATATGATTTTTGAACTGGCATGAAGAAGAAAATTTAGTGGTGAACAATAAAGACAAGTGTTTATGTCTCGGATCTGTCAGTCTGATACTTGCCCCTTCGAAATTTGATGTTCTTAAAACTAGCATATTTGCCCTCGAAGCTTCCCTTCTCGGGGAAATAATCAAAATTCCCAGGAGAACTATCAGCCGGTACAAAAACACTCTATTGGTTAAATAGTGACCAGTGCATTAAGAGTTGAGGTTAAGTCTGAACAATTTCTGAAAAGTTTTTTCAAATAATATCTGAGATGTCTTTCGAGAAATTTGCTGACACATTTCTGTGATAAAGAGTACAATTTAGTTTGGAGGTAGTTAGCTTGTTGAATATTGAGCTTTCTTTGTGCATCATTTGTCGGTTGTTCTGTTAATTACGCGGCATTTTTCCACACGCGTATGCGAGCACATTTTCAGTGATAGGTCCTCGCACATTTTTAAACATTTACAAAATTCTGAACATTGCCGCACGTTATGCTCTAATGACTGTTTTAGCATCCTGGATCACGCTTCCACCACCTTACAGCTAAAGATAAACAAAGCCATTCATATTCAATGGGAAAAACCTTCTTCTCAACTTTATCACGTTAATTTAAAACTTTCTTTGTAATATTTTACATTGTCATGTTTCCTTTTGTCTTTATAGTTAATTAGCATTTTTGGTTCACACTATATATTCAACTCTGTACTTTGTATTTTAAACTGAAGATGACAGAAGTTTTTGTCAAAACATGTTTTTAAAGTTAGGAAGTGTCGTGTTATTTCTAAAGATATTTATAGAAATGTAACTGAGCTGTGTTTTGCTTTGCTTTTTTATTGACAGTTATCTTCAAGTAAACGACATCGTTGCTGTTGAGAATGGAGCATTTCCGGATAACATTACAGTAATGTAAGAACTATCAGATCCTTACAACAGTGGTAGATGTTTGACCATATTGATTAGTGCAGCTTCAGTTGGTGTGAAATATGTTTAGACACTGCTGTGTGGAATGCTGCTCTCTAGCATGCATGTTAGGCAAATATTCCCCATTCCTCCTCAAATAGTGTTGATTCCTTTATATCTTAGACTGCACAGACTACAGAACCTGCACAACACTAACCTGGGAGGGGAGGTAGTAGGGCTGGCAGAGACTCGTCACCAGATGAATTTAAAATAGAATATGGATGGATTTCCTAACTACGTAGCTTATTTAAGTCTGGTCACACTAAACAGAATGGCAGTCTCTGATTACAACTAAAATGTCCAGGCATTACTTGCTGTGAATGTGCTTCAACATGGTCAGGTTACCAGCTTGAGTTGCATTTAAGTGACTGCTCTTCACTAAGTTCCTGAATAATTCGTTAAAAGCTTCTTTCTTTTTCAGTTTTCACACGTAGTTAGAGATTTTGACAACCGATTTTTTTATATCACAAACATACTTATTACTATTATTACTATTAGCATTTCTTTTTAGTTGTGTCCCCTAATCAGTATGGATTCTACCCCAGGCTACAAGGCTTTTTGACACATTAATAAAGTTCTTACTTACCTACTTACTTACTTACTGAAAACTTTTCAACTGTGTTTGTTTAAACTAGCAAACGATTTCAAGCAAGTGTCATTGATGATAAGTCTATGTGTGTTCCTATTGCATTACAGCAACATGGGAAACAACATGTTTAATTTCAAACATGAGAACCAGTTTACAAACTTGACACAGCTGAGACGTCTGTAAGTATAGAACAAAGAATCATTACCTTCATCTATTTAGCATACTTTTTATTATCTCCTGTTACACAATACATTGTATTACTGTTAAGAAATGAAAACTTAGGTCAATGAAGTTTTATGGTGAGAAGATAGCATTAAACAGGGATGTAGCCAAGAGAAAAGTATGCCACCTTAATTACAAGATCAACTTGTATTCTTGCCTTCTTACCCTCAACATTACCTTGTTAAACCTTGTTTTCTAGTGCGATTTCAGGCATCGGTAAGCTATTTTTCAGCCTGTGAAAGTAAGTGGTAGACACATGTTTGGTAGACATGTTCATCATTGAAAGAAAGGCAGGAATTATACAGTTTGATTTTTACAAAATTGTCACATACTAAAAGGCCGTTCAATGTGAAATTGGTTCGCAGATGGAGTGTTTAG
>JAEMPF020016494.1:0-12584 GCA_022496165.2 Catalaphyllia jardinei | reverse complement strand
CAAAAAATATTTTTGTGAAATTTTGTGAAGAATAAAGAGCCCATTACCCGGAGCCTCCATACGTGCTGTACCCTTGAATCAACCTTTTCCAGAAAAGATTATTTTTAGCGCAGACTTTCCCGCGAAAATACATTGTTTATGACTCCGATAAATTTCCCCGCACGCTCTCCGCCATTGTTGTCAAAGGTTCCTTAGAACACAAAAAAGTATGAGCATGACTGAGCTGCGCTCTGATTGGTTGCTTGGTTATTACGCATTAGGGCGTGACAAATTTTCCGCGAAAACTATTTCTATAAATAACTTTTGATCAGAAAGTGTTGACTCTAAGGGCCACTGCGCGAAGAGCCAAATATTCGGGCCCGAATGTGCTCGAATACGGATCGGCGCACGCCGCGTATACCGCAGTGTTCTGACGTAGTCGATTACGCGTGACTCGAAATACACCTGGAATATTCTATTAGAATCCGGCCTGTTTTTCCGTATTCAAATTGAATACTCTTGAATGACTCTAAGTGTTCGATAAATCATACGGGCTACGTTTTGGTAGATTAATGATGCATTAGATGTCATATCAAACTTACGGTGAACATCTGCCTCTACAGAAAACTTGTGACCGAAAACTTGTGTCCGCGCTATCCTGGACGCCAGTGGAAACAAATGTTCACCTTCAAGGGCAATAAGTTTGATATGCTTCGAAGATATAGATCTCATTTATGACTCGAACATTTTTTAATACTCCCAGTTTTTCGAGAGTTTGTAACTGGAACACGAGATGCACGACGCCACTTCTGATGTGTTCGTCTTCGAATACTAATGAATACGTCAGGTATGCTCTAATTTTCGAGAATCTCACGCTATGAATACGAATACAGACAATGTTTTGTGTCGTCAAGAACGGATTTTATGCAGCGCAGGTAATATATATACACTAGCGCGTAGTTCAGTGAGACAACACGCTAGTGTTTCGAAGCGTGCGACTGGAACACCAGACTCATGCGAAGTATGAAACGTATTCATGTTCGAATACTGACGTATACGCGAGGTTTTAAGAGTATTCTGAACGACACACTTAAAGTGTTCTGTAGTGTTCAACTGGAACACAAGAAGCCGTTTAATATGAGAAGTGTCCATGTTCAAATACTGACGCATACGTGAGGTTTTAAGAGTGTTCTGAACGACACACTTGAAGTGTTCTGTATTGCGTTCGACTGGAACACGAGAAGCTTGTTTAGTATGAAACGTGTTTGATTAATGGCGCATATAAATAGGTGAGGTTTTAAGGCATTCTAAATGACGCACATCAAGTTTTCTGTGGTGTTTGACTGGAACACGAGACTCATAAGTTAAGTATGAACCCTGTTTAAGATCGAATACTGACGCCAACGTGAAGTCCTCCCAACAGTTAGTTTCTAAATGCATTGATTAAATGAAATGAATTATTTTTGAACCGAGTGGGACTTGCCAAAGAGTAACGGTTTAGTCAGGGTTGACTTAAGTTATCATGGTAATTTGAACCAAGCAGTTCATTTTAGAGCAAATGGCTCGTCTTAACCAAATAATGGCTGAATTGTCCCCAGTCCTTCATAAAATGATACAATATTGTAGGATGAAGCTTTTTTTTCATCATCCCTACCTCGCAATTTTTTTATTCGAGCTACTCATCTGTTTAAGGTATATAATTCAATTGATTCCAACAGGTCGTATTATGCAACTGGTTCATTTGAGCCGAACAGTGGTCAATAATTTGTACAATAACTACGGAGATTTTCCCGCGCTTATTGGCCAATTCGCATTGTCAATAAGAGGGCAAACACATGGGTGGCAGTGGATGACGCCATTGCAAGCATATCTCTAAAACTTCGCTGGATTCAACTGTAGCTAACTGTTCTTTAAAAAACAATTTCGAAGTCTGAATGCCGGTCGTTTAGTCTATTTAACATCTTGACCGGCTGCCGGTCATATAGCCACAGCGAAAAAAGAAAAGTTCATCTAAACTTAAATTTACGTACGCGTGCTAGCGTTAAAATAAAATTTGTGTCAGCGTAACGCCAAGAGATGGAATTGAGTAAAGAGTTCATTACAGCCTAACTGCGTCTCTACAGCACTTAACCACTTCAGACAAGACGTGGAACACAAAGAAATCGCTTTAATTTGTCGGTCAATATACAAAATAATGGAAGTTCGAAATTACACCAAAGTATATGTAAATTTCTTGACAAAACCTGCACGCATACCCAGCTCCGACAACATGAACCATAAAAGTGCAATTGTTCTGGTGAACAGATAAATACACGGCCGTGCTCCTGCAATATACCCATATTCGACAGGTCTAAGTCACGGTTCTAAAAACTTCAGAATTCTGTAGCTTTGGCGTCAAGATGAGGGCCTGTTTGTTCCAAAGCCGGTTGACATTAACGTAAAATGTTTTTCACCTCTAACTTTTGTTGTAGTTTAATTAATTAATTCACAGTAATTTTTAGGGAGTTATAATAACTCCTGTAGTGGAGTTAATTTAACTCACCAAGGTGGAGTTATTTTCGGGGAATTAAAGTAACTCCAGAAAGGAGTTTTTTAAACTCTTCAAGGGGAGTTAAAATAACTTGCTTTTGGGAGTTACTTTGAAGGAGTTATTTAAACTCTTTTTAGAGAGTTAATATAACTCTCTTTGGGGGTTACTTCAACATACTTGTGGGATTCAATATAGATGACTATTTTCAAGGTGATAACTAGACTCTAACTCGGGTATTTTTACCTCTACAAGGAGAGTTAGTATTACTCTCTTTTAAGTTATGGTTACTGATACCTCATACACTGTTGGGAATTATTTTAAGAATTCTTTAACTCCACAAGGAGAATTTATAAATCGTTGTTCAAAACAAAATGGAGCTCTTTTTAGGAAAATAGTCCAACTCTGCATGTGTATAAGGCCATGTACATGCATGGTACATCTGAATTAAAATACATGCATTAATTAACATGCACATGCAATCAAAGTGTTTGGGTACAAATATTACCTCAGGTTTAGCTTTAACAAATTTTTGGTGCATGCATGCATACATCAGACATCTCAAAGTTTCAAATTATTGTTATTTATTTATTTTTTCGGGGGAAGGTGATATTTAAGGTAACTTTTTACAACTGTTTTGGGGCAATTATTTTGAAAAGTTGCCTCAAATGGGAGGTGATTAGTATGCACATACGCAATAAGAGAAGAATTTTCTGTACGTCCTTGCACACCCGTTAATTCCACAAAGTGCGTGGAAATTGGATCATGTGAATGACATCGACCCAAATGATTAAGCAAAACAGCAAGTGTAATAGCGATAAAGTTAACACACAAGTTGCAACGGTACGCCATTTTTTGTGCCGTTCGTGTCTAGTGCAAAATTTACCGCGCGGGGGACTGCGCGGGGGAATATTTGCTGGCTGTCGGTCTCAAAGGTCATGCAAGCACCCATTTTACCTCTCCCCACTCTGGAATAATCTGGATTTAGCAATTAACATAAAACAAGATGATCGGGTGAAAAAGTCAGCTCTACGGATAAATTTTGCATTTTATTAGTTAATTCAAAGCAAAATAAGAAGAAGATATGTGGTATCCTCTCAAAAATAAGTACATTTTCCACTCTGCCTGCCCCAGAAAAACAAGCTTTACATAACACGTGATTGATCATGTGACCATAGCCAGTTTGCGCGGGCACTTCGTCGTTCTTGCAGAAGCAAACGGTTGTTCTGGTTGTTCGATCGCTGATTTCTTGCTTTCTTCGGTAATATTTTGCCTTTGCTGGAGAGCAAGGTTAGTTTCTTACTATGTATTTTTATTTTACGTCGTTTATTGAACTGATTTTACTTATTGCAATGGCAATCTGAGCTGATCATGCTCTTCTGTTCCGTCTTACATATGAATGAGCTAATGTACCAGTCAATTCCAAAACCGCCCATCCCCCCCGGGCAATCCCCGGGCATTTGACTCGCGTTAAGCTCCGTACAGTGGAGAATTTGACCCAAAATTAGGCCTGTCGGTGGAGCATTTGACTTTCGTGTCAAAAAATCTGTCAGCGGTCGGAAGCAAAAGGATTTCGCAATTCTTTGATCGATTCAGCACGTGAGCCGCGTTCACGGGTCATAGCTCTTGTCGATTCCAGGCGGATTTTTCTGTTTTTGTCGTTTTATCCATATAGTTATATCGTGGAATATGCCTTTGTTTAAAGTGTGGAGCAAAGACAAGCTGAACAATAAATTCGTATTGGCTGAAAATTTTGCAGAACTTGTTCCCACAGTTTCTTTACTGACATGCCTGGAGGCTGGGGGATTTGACCCTCTTGAAGCTCTAACGGGTGGGGCATTTGACCGTCTAAATTGGCAACACAGCGGGGAATTTGACCAAAATTTTTCAAAAAAGTTAAATGCCCCGGGGTTTGCCCAAAGGGGGGGAAGGGGGGGCATGGGTGGTTTTGGAATTGACCGGTACATAACATTAGAAAGCCTTTTTTATGACTTCAATTACAGACAATGGATGAAGACTTTATGAGCTATCTTTTGGAATCAAAAGTCAAAAAAGAAACTATAGACCAGCTGGTAAAGGAAGAGGTGAGTTTGGAGCGAGATCGGAACTTCAGGCTGCTTCGTTCAGTGCGAGTCTCTAGATGAATCTTAACTCTAATAATGGCGTTATGTGAAGCGGAATAACCAACTATGATCAATTTTCATTGGTCACGATGTAGCTGAAGAAGTACTGCTTTAGTGTTCATAATTACAGTGCGTTTCAAAGCTAATGCACTGAACGTATCTGCAGAATATCCCGCCACTTGAACTAAATTCCTCGTAATTTGGTTTTATCAACTGGGTCGATAATGTGAATTGGCCACTGTAAAGAGATTCGGTGGCCAATTCACTTTATCAACCCAGTTGATAAAACCAAATTATCTTGTAATATTCCCACCGACGCAGGACCACAGTTTCTTTAGAAACTTACCCCCTAAATTTCTCGTAGCCGGCTACAAGGAATTTAGCGAATGTACTGTGAACTTTCATGTACATGTACTTGTTCATTATTGTTAAGTTAACCGCAAACTGCTAACAGGAGTTACCAGACAACTCGGTTTTACTTCTTTATTCTAGCGCAAAAGCTCTACAGGATCACCAAAACAAACTAATCACGTGACTCTCAATCAATGTCTTATTGTCAATTGTTCATGCTGTATCTAGTGATCACGTGTAATTGTAACATAACGCAACAATTATCAGTGTTCTTTTCACTGTTGAATCTTCCTTTGTCAGTTTGTGTCCCAGTAGAACTGATATTGGACTGAAGGTAGATGTAATGAATTTATTGTGCCTTGCTTGATATCTTTGTTTTTTATTTTGTAGCTCATTATTGTAGAAGATTTGGCTCAGGCAAGTGAGGAGTTATTGAAATCGTGCAAAATTACTGGGGGCCAAGTGCTTAGGATAAAAAGAGCCTGCAATGAGTTTTGCAAACAAAATTCACCATCAACTCAAGCATTAACACCAAGTTCTTCACGTTCATCATCTCCACTGTCATTATCAGCAGCATCGTCGTCATCATCAGCATTGCTCACCACTGGCATCATCAGCATCACCATTTTCATCATCTGCATCACCATCACCACTTCCTGTTTTTTTTCTAAGTATGCACCTTCTGATTCAGGGTCCAAAAGGGGTTCACACTGGCTGGTTAATCTACTGTGAGTATACCTCCATTATCATAATTATATTGTCTTATTACAGTGCAGCTATTGAAATTGAAATTTTGCATCATGTTGTTATTGATTTTGCCCACACAAACAAGTTAGCCAGGCCATGCACAGTGCCTAGTCTCCCACTCTTTTCTGTCAAGGTCAATTGAGTACTAGTGGTGCCAATTGTTGTAGAGACTGATTTTGTGAGATCTTAATTCTGGTGCATTTTGTGAGTGGTGGAACTTTGGCAAGATCTTAAAGCATGTGTACCATGATGAGTGACCACAACATTATTAAATCACATAGATCAAGCTTGTAAAAAAGTGCATCTCATTTTGCCACCTGCCATTCTTTGTGTCAGTAATTCATTTTTTTGCTGTTGCTATTGTTTCAGAGGACACTTACATTACATATACTGTACCTTGTGTGGTAGGACAAACCTTTTTGTAATGGTCCATGTACATAATTACATAGACTTTAACATGCACCTAGTTTACATCTAGCATATGTACTAATTCTTTACAAAAAAAGCTTAATGTGTCCTATAAAAGAGAGGTAATTTATTTAGTTAAGAATTACATGTATTAATATCAAAAGGTGCTTTTTTCAGTTTTCCCCTGCAGTGACCCAGGCACTATCAAACAAAAAACTAACTGGTGATGGAAGAAATGAGTTGACGAGAGACATATGTTCCAGCATAAGGATACACACCATGTTTCCAACCAAGGCAGAAAGGGAACATGTGGCATACCTTATGATTAAGCAGTACCCATTTCTTGAATATGCTATTGGCTCAGGAATTGTATGTTGTCATCTTCATTTATTATATTATACATGTGCAGTATTAGATCACAGGTTTGACTAATTAATGTGTGATTAAGCATTTAACATGCATTTTGCTGTTAATGTCACCAAAACGTATTAATAGTTAAAGTTCTATTGGTTTAGTTAATCCTAACTTAGACCATTCCTCCAGCTAAACTGTGACTCTTGCAATGCAAATGCAATATGTGTTAAGTTCCCCATGGGCAAAAGTACATGTATGTAGCATGTACCTTTGTTGTAATACAAGAAAAACATGTCTTCAAAATCTGACTAGCCTACCACCTGGATGCCTATCTTTTTTAGCTGGAAAGTACATGTATGTAAAAATTATCAGTTACAGTAATCACCTCTTCATGTTTGATTTAGGGTTCCTGGGAGACAGCATTCAAACACCAATTTAAAAACTTGCAGAAAACTGGAAAAAAGTGGGAGGAAAAATTTACTGTGTGTGCCAAACCAAGGAGCAAAGATGACCAGTCACTGGATAGAAAACGGAAACTGCATTTAGAGGAACACTATGAGATGCCAGAGGGTGAAACTGAGGAGACATGCAAGGAGCATGTTAAAGCTATGAAAAAAGAAATGGCACGCACAACAAACCGCAATGTTGCTATAGTTAAAGGTTTAATGGATTCGAATAACTCATGCTTACAGGCAAGAACAGTTTATGAAAGAGACAGTTCCTATAAGTAAATTCCTGAAGGACTACCCTGCATTGAAAACTGATGTAAGTGAATATCTCTGTTTATTCCCAAACCCTAACAATGAAGTATGGACATCACACGGGTCATAGAAAGCGTCTCTACATGTATTACTAAGGTGTTTGTACATGTATTAATGGGCTAATTTCAGATAAAAAGAACTAAAGAGCAAAAGAACGTTTGGTATTAAGGTGTGCTTAAAATGGATTATATGTACAATGTGTAATTTCCATTACTTCTACAGAACTCGTTAGTTGATTGTAGTGAAAATTGCTTCACCTTCACATACATGTAGCAGTACCATATTCACTCTCGAGAATAAATGCCTTCTCTCATTTAAACACTCCTTAAATTAACGTCCCAAACTCCTCGACCCCTTTTCAATTAGTTTACAGGAATTTCTTTATATTTTAGATAAAAGCAGAGTTTGCACGCATTTTGGGTCAGCAAAAGCCTGTGAAGACAATGTGTCAAGCCTTTCAGAACAACTGGGTGCAGAAGATTACAGCTTTTGCAGAAACCCAACCTTTGGCTGCTAATATTATTGCCTCAATGAAGGAAGCAGTGGCAGACAATCCAACCCAAAAAAATGGTAATGTATTAATATTAATCTTGCAATGACTGGGCTTTGAAGTTCAGAGTTATGCACAATTTAGTGAGTTGTTTAGTGTGCTACATTTCTTCAGTGAGCATATTTCTCCATGTTGTTGTAAAACTTAGCATTTTTCTTGGCAAAATCAGACAATGATAAACCTTTATATTAACATAACTCATGTTTTTTTTTAAATTTTATTTTGATTATTGTTTTCAAGGAATTCAAGAAGCTGCTGCTGTGGTCCTCTTACCACTGTTATTAAAAGAAAAGGGAGGCAGTCCAGAGCAATTCATTAAAATATGCATGGTAAGCTTTATTCCACACTTGTAAGCTTCTTCTGTGAAGGGAGTTTTACAAGAAGATCAAAACCTCTTGTTAAAGTGCCACTGTGACAAAAACTGCATCTTTTCTATCAAAGCCATTTTAAAACATTGACAAATAGCCTGCCTGAGAAGAAAAAATGCTGTTTACTTTGCTCAAAAATCTTTTTGTTCCAGAGATATTCAAGTTTTTAAAATATGCAAATTAGCCAAGTGATGAAATCATACTCTCAACCAAATTTTGATCGAATATGGTGAAAAAAGGATATCTCAGCCAATTTGTATCAGACATGTTTTATTCTTTGCAGTAAGATTCTACTAAATGTGGTCCACAATTTGAGCTTAACAGTTTGGTTACCATGGCAACATACTGGGTTCCAGACCTCCCCAATATTAACGGAGTTTCTGGCCACCTTTGGCGTTCCATACATGATCCAACAAGTATATGAATATGTTAGCTTGAGTTCATGGCCTTGTTTAACCCTTTAAGCCCCAAGGGCTCTCCCTTTGACGAGTAAAATTGTCTGGCGTTAGAGTAAAATCTATAAGTCACTCTTGGGGAGTACAGGGTTAACAGTTTTTCAGCTGAAAATCACTTACATATTGAAATCAAGTGGGTGGAGACTGGAAAAGAGTGGTTGCCATGGGGACAAAATGTTTTACAGTTGTAGGTGTGTTTTCTGTTGAACTAGTAGCCTACAGCTGTACCAAGTTTCTATGGTCTGCTGAAAATTGGCCAAGATAGCTCTATTTATACACTTGATGTAATCTTGGGTTGAGTGTATGACATCATCAGTCATCTCATTCGCATGTTTTACACATTTTTCAAGCTTAAATATCTCTGGAACTAATACAGGTACATGTATTTGCAAATGGTAAACAGCATTTTCATTCTTTCATAGAATTCTATGTGATACATGTATACCTAAAAAATCAAGAGGTAAAAATTTTCGATCATAGTAGCACTTTAAGTTTAAAAACAAAGTTGCTACAATGCCTATTTAACTGACATAAAATGTAGTCAAGGAGGGTGGTGGAAGAGTGGAATATGAGTGCTCTTACATGTTTCACAGCAACAAAAATGGACTCGCAAAGGCCAAGAATATTATAGTTCATCTGAGACTTTACCCTACTTCCAGGGGGGTACTTGAGCTTATGACTTAAATGACAATGTAATATCAAAATGGTGATTTCATCTTTTTTCCCATTCTTTCAGGATGAGGACAATTTGGACCAGGCCATAGGGGAAACAACTTTCCCTTGCATCATTGGTTCTGGTGAATTCTGGTGCCTGGAACCACTGTGTATAGCTGTAGAGGGGAAAGAAGTGGTGAGCCTAGGCACCAAGTCAATGGGAAATGCACTTGGGTTGCGTATTGCATGCGTTTATGTTTTCGACATAAAATATCCCATGAAATGCACTAGTGCATTTTTGTTTTGCGAAACTGCTCTTCTGGGGAATCACCAGGAAGCTAAGAATTTCTTGCAGCACTTGCATAGACTGGTGAAGTGATGACTTCACTTTGCCTTTGGATATTTGACTTAACTAATTTTTGATAACGTACAAGTCGATACTGACCTAGAAAAAAATTTAGCTTCAGTAGAGAAATATTTGCCAGAGATATGGATAGTCAAAACTGAAACACTCTCATACAAATACAGTCAGACTACTCAAACCAAAGGAAAAATTTGGAACTTAGAATCAAAATTTTCTGCTTCTACACTCTGGTCTCACAAAATTTTGAATGGACTCAGCGAGGAGCAACCTCAAATTATGTTACTGTTGGGTTTTCAGAGCTAAAACATGAAGTTCTGATAATAGTGACGACACACTTGACCGCTCTATAAGCTGAAACATCAAGCATCTTAAGCAACAGTGGCAATGATGACAGTACATGTAGTAATAGTGCCACAGAAACATTAGATTTATTAACTGTCTTCTACATAACTACAATATTTTGAAGTTAACACAGAGGTTACAATGGTATGTACACCATTGTTGTTTGTGCTGTTCGTGATTTGTTGAAGAGAATTTGCTGGCTTTCAGTTTCAAAGGTCATTCAAGCACCCATTGACACATGGTGAATGCTCTCATTCAGACATTTAGATAATTTAAAATGATTATTATATACAATGTACTTTATACTGTTTCAAGAGGTAGCCTGAACCTATCTACTGTATTTACACATGTACACATGTAGCTTTTTTTTTATTTGCACTTTTTGGCCAAATCTTTTTAACCAATTTCTTCTATTTTTAGCTTCTAGAATGAAGAATGTTTGAATAATTTCACCGAAAATGCTATTTATTTCTGTACAGGATAAAAGCATTTGAAAAACATGCATATTCTCAAAACTTTCTTTTCCCAAAAATGACCATAATTTTGAAATCCGAAGGCGGATTGTTTTCATACCTCATCAGATATGCCTCATCCAACTTAGTGTGAATTACCGGTAGTCTCTTTATCTTGCCAAAAAGTCTACACACAAGGAAATACGGCATTTATGGAAACTTTCACCAGTTTTCAGCACTGGATGGTTCACTTTTGAAGAGAAATAAAGCCACCAATTTGAGTAATTTACCTATTTGATTTTCTTCTGCAGTGAAAACCCTTGTGCTTTACATACATGTATAATATATTCAAGGTTTATGGCTTTGTTGTCACATTTCTCACATGCAGTTGGCCTCTTGGAATGCTCCTTGCTTCATGCATCAAGACTCGTTATCTTCAAGCGGCAACCTTCCTGAGAGGAATGTGTCAACAAAGCCATACTGTAGATCTTGAATTATCAGGCACAGGGGATTTCACTGTAGAGGAAAAGCATCTGGGTAGAAGTACTCTTCCGAAAAGTGACCCTACAGTAGTGAAAACTGGTGTAAGGTTTACATAGCTGTTGTATTTTGTCATGCTTAAATTTACAGGGGCAAAGTAAATGGATAAATAAAGCTTTTGGTAGCACCATGTTAACCCACACTAATAAATAGGTCATGGCTACTTTCTATTACATTGTGAGAAAAGTAAGCAAATTTCCATGTAACAGTACTCAAATTTCATAATAATCCCAATCTGAAACACAAATTCAATTAAGATTTTATGGAGAAAATTTATTGTTGTCAGTTATTTGCATGTTCTTTAGCATGATTTCAGTCTTTGATAAGGTATAAGGTTTAATAGAAATTTTATTGCTATAAAAAAATAAGGATTATATTTTTGAATTTCAGATTTTAACGTAATATTATAGCTATAAATTTATCTTAAAGAAATAATATATGTATCATGCATGTGTGTATAATTATTTCTTATGCCTTAATAAACATATGTTTAGTTATGAGCACATGTGTACTCCATATAGCCAATGATGTGCATGTAGTTTCAATTTGCATGCGCGAGTTCCTTTTCAGCTACGGAGGAGTAATATTGCGGCTCCTAACTGAAAATCCATGAGTTCAGTACAGGTGGAGTTGACACATTTGGAGTGAAAGCAACCCCAAAAAGAGATTATTTCTTGGAGTTACAATAACTCCAATTAGAGTAAAATCAACTCCATGTGAAGATTTATTTCAACTCCAGATTTGGAGTTAAAATTTAGGAGTTGAAATAACCCCGAAAAAGGAGTAATTTTGAACCTAAATTTTTAACTTAATTTCGGGGTTTAAATAACTCCGCAAGAAGTAAAAATAACTCCACATTAGTAAAAGTTAGACTTAAAAGTTAACTCCACATTAGTAAGAGTAAAAGTTGCTTCGATATTGGGTTTAAAATAACTCCCACAGAAGAGTTAAAATAACTCCAGAAAGGGGGTTATTTTGAACCGAAAATTTTGACTCCATCTTTGGAGTTAAAATAACTCCTTGGAAATAACTGTCTTGAGATTAAGACAGCTTAAAACTGCAGTCAAACAATATAACAGAGCACCTCACAGAAAACTTACAAAACTGAAATCAAAATTCTCGCTAACCCCGGGTTAGCTTAATCAGGCTTCGAACAACCCACCCCACGTAGTCAGGGATAAACGTAAGTAGTAGTAGGTCAGCAGAATTATCCCCGTTCCGGACTTCCCTTGGACTTCCCTTCCTTCCTGCATAATAATTTTTGACTTCCTGCATAATAATTTTTGACTTCCTCCATACTAATGTGGATTTCCTGCATACTTATTCGGTATAGGTTTACTAATAAGCGTCGCTCTAGTACAATACAAACAATACACTTGCCCGGTCTCCCCCGCTAATAGTGAACCCTGGTTGAAAAACTCTATTATGTGTTCAAAATAAAAGCGCAAATTTTAACGAAAGCCTCATTCCTTTATTCAACTTGAACTCGCTAGAAATTTGAAAACTTTGTTCGATTTTCGAAACGTTTATCGTCCAGATGGCTTTTTTCACCAACGTTATTGATCTGCAAGCTGCTTTGAACGCTCGGTTAACTGTCCGTGATTCGGAA
>JAEMPF020016492.1:10000-12591 GCA_022496165.2 Catalaphyllia jardinei | reverse complement strand
AAAATCCAACTCGAAAATCCAACTCGAAAATCCAACTCGAAAATCCAACTCGAAATCCTAACTCGAAATCCAACTCGAAATCCTAACTCGGGAGTTAGTTTGTCTCGCCGACAACGTCTGCGCGCTAAATAAGCTAATTAAGCATATTATATTTCTCGATCGGCAAAATGATAACGGAGGCATTGATTCATTTGTTTGGAGTTTGATACCTCCAGTGTTTGGCAGAGACTAGCTCTGAATTTGATTGAATTCACCCAATCGAAAGTTTGACGATCACTCGATTCATTTGAATTTTATAAACAACTTTACGACATCGGTCGCGCGTTTGCAAAATGCAGCGGCTTTTGTTTTAATTAAAACTGTTTAGCGGCAAATCCAATTTTTGGTCAAGAAAGTAGCTCCAAGTTGAATGTGTCCCATCGATAATGCCATGGTTATTTAATTCTCTTGGTGTGAAAAACTGATTAAACTAATCCGAAGCAGGTTGTTGACGTGACGGTTATTTAAAAGAGCCGTGAAATATAAGCAAATTTCCCCGGCAAAGTTCCCTGTCAATCAGCATCTCATACTCATAGAAGTTCAGGCAGAGTCGAAGCACTGACCAGGCAGGATCTCTGACAAATAACTTGCTTCCTTTTCAAAATATTAACGTCTGTAGCAGCACAGCATTCACCTCCCTAGAGAGTGTTGACAAAATTAAGTTGAGGGCCCACCCTCTGTGCGGCTTGGGTTGGCATGCATAGACACGTGACGAGCCGTAACCAGGGTACTTTCTCGAGGTAGAGAGAGGACCCTGGGAACGAGGTTGCTTTGAATGTTTTTGGCCTATTGAACTGTCCAGTAACAAAGTGTCCAATAACAAACTGTCCGATAACAAAGAAGTCAACACATTAGACTCTAACCCTAATAATAGCTACAAAACAAAGGAAAACTTCACAGGCTTTAACACCGAGATAAGTCCTTTATTTCAGGCTTGGGACGTGCTCACCACTCAAAGCTATTTATGTCTTTCCTCTCCACCAAAACCAAACCCATAAATGCTGCTCTTGCCTGAGCTCTGTTTACTGGGCAATAAAAAATAAGCACACCTGAATTGGAGCAATATGGCTATGGGCAACAGGTCCGTAGCCGCTTTTATTAAACAAACAAATCAAAACAAATCATGAATGAATTCTGTTATCATATGTTTGCCCAGTAAAGGTGCGGGCCAAGAAAAACGCAAGAACACTAAATATCCTTACAGAAAAGGGGGCGATCAGGGGAAGGAGGTGGGAATCAAAAGCAGCTTCTCACGCCGAGTTATAGAAACGAATGGCAAGCACATGGCTTGCCATTTCACGTGACCTGCAAAAAAGCTAAGAGGGGGATGGACATAATGGCCATTGCTACCTCCCGCAGACCCAGTCCCCTTGACTATCCAATAACTATAGTCAAAGAGAAAAGACGTAAAAATTCTATTTGCGAGCAAATATTTTATTTTTCTTCTATAATCATTAGCAGAAGCATGCAGATATGTTCGATGAACTGATTATTGGAAATATATTGCGCATATGACTCAGATCTATATATACTTTGCATGAATGATGCGGAGTTATGTAAGACAGGTGTAAGTTATGCTAAGCTGGCTGTTTTCGATATATGTTGTTGAGTTGTAGTAAAATATGCTTAGCTGCCTGTTTTCATCAATTGGGGAAAAACCCCAGCGGAAGTCCATGCGCACAGGACATGCACATGTAAGGGCATAGCAAACAGAATCACGCGCCAGTCACAAGTTTCATTTCCTAAATTTCAACCACCTACTATTGGGTTTTGTATTTTGAAGTTGAACTGATTCGTAAGCGTTTCATCTGCGTTTCGTATCACAGGTGACATCAATAAATGCTAAATGAATTTTAAGGAGTAATGTTTCTCTTTTGAAACCTCAATTTTCATGCACTTAGTTTCAGTACTAACTATTACCCCGTTTTGCCCTCAATCTCTTTTTTACTTTCGATATTAAGCCTTTTCTGATGACAGTCCTGACTACTAGGCACGTCCTTACATGTCGAAAAATAGGCCCACTAAAAAAGCCTTCAAAACAAACACTCCTGAAAAAATGATAAGCACCGGGCCTATATCAATATCGAAGAGAATTTCAAGCAAGGACATCTCTTTTTGTTGCAGAATCATTATTTAGTTGATCAAGTTTTAACTTTTGAATATTAAAAACTCTTCACCAGCGGGACAACCCCTGACCTGATCGACCTATAAATAAAAGGGAAAATCCCCAGCTTTAAGCCACGTCTTATATATATTTTGACAGTCTCGCGGCAATGCAACTCCATAACGCACTGGACGTCCTCCAACGCGGAATCGACCAAAGGTACACAGCATGTTTCTATGTTTTTCATTATTTCAGTCAAAGGCCCAAGGGTTATTACTTCCTCGCAAAATAGACAGTTTATTCCTTTTCAGGGGCTTTCTCGGGTCCTAGTTGCTCAAATGAAGATCATTTCGCCTTCGAATACTTCGTACGGCCGGAATCTACGCCTTTGAATCCATTGATATTTTTCAGGGAACGTTTTACCCAAGCACAGTTTGTTCCAATTATT
>JAEMPF020004204.1:36121-46121 GCA_022496165.2 Catalaphyllia jardinei | reverse complement strand
GCGTTGCTGGAAACGTTACCGAGTTATTGGCAAACATGGCAGAAAGGCCGTGTTAAGCGACGTCAAAAGAGCCTTTCAGTTTACCCCTGCCTTTTGGGTTGGGGGGGGGGGGGTGTCCGTTTTATGTTTAAATTCTATATTTGGCTCAAAATGTTGAAAATAAAATAATTCAATGGAAGTCAAATTAACTTTTAAACGAGCGCTAGGAAGAAAATTTAGTGATGAACAATAAAGACAATAGAGTGTTTCTGTCGAGGAATTATCGACTGATAATTGCCCCTGGGAAGTTTGATGTTCTCAAACCTTCAACCGTGGACAAATTGTGTTGGAAAATGGCAAAAACATGAACTCATAACCGTAATACCTTTTGAATAAGTGCCGGCACCCCCATTCCCCCTTTCAATGTTGGAAAATAGTCAAATGCAAACTTGCGTTAGATCAAAGTGTTTTGTCAACATTGCACAGGGGTGGGGAGGTCCAAAATGCGTATAAAATGAGATTTCCCAACCCTTGTGACTAAGGTTGTAGCATATTTGCCCTCGAAGCTTCGTTTCTCGGGCAAATATTTGTTTTAAGAACATCAAATTTCCAAGGGGCAACTATCAGTCGATAAATTCCTCGACAGAAACACTATTGTTTAAACAGTCTGCTTCGATTAACAACTTTTATTTAAAACGTCACGGAACGCGATAGGGATAAGCGTTGCCTGGACACCTGAGTCATAGTAGTAAAAAAACTTACTCATTCCTTGGATGAAAAATGGGCGAGTGTTTTCCCGATGCATCGATTCGTCTTCCTCTTTGTTGCCCTTTTCATCATCCCACTTGTATACATTAGCAGGCATGGCATAAGACGAGTAACAACGATTTTCATCAAACGTGTAGTGATCATATCCTTTCAACAATGCAAGTCGTGCGCAGCGTACATGTCTTTTAGTGTCGTTAACAACAGATCCCAAATACGACACGCTCCAACTGCGGTCTTTGATATAGCTCCTCGGGAGTCCGACCAGGAAGTAAGCTGTGGAGCACACAGATAAGATGAAGTTAGATGGCGTATCTTGGTCAAATTGCGCAAGTTTATCATCGGTAACCAATTTGAATCTTCTATAGATGTTGTTAGTTTTTTTTTTTACTTAAAAACTACTTGACTTAAGATATCGAGCATTGGTCCTTAAAATTGTCACACTTACGTATTCCAAAGACAATAATCCCAATTGATGCCACTGAACCTCTTGCATAAACGATTGCAGGCTTTCCCCATACGGGTTTTCCACCATCATATGCTTGGTCCACTCGTTGCTGCACAATGATCTGAGGCACCTCTGAAATGATAGAAAAGAATCTGAAGATTGTGGTGCTAACCCAGGAGCCTCCCATTTTTGCGCTTTTATTAATTTACTCATGAAAGTATTAACCTCTTTTCAAAATTAGACTGAAGGTTGTTAGACTTCTTTATCACGGGTTCACTTTCTTCTCGCTCCAGAAACGTCTGAGATTCTCTACTGATGACGTAGCTTTATAGCACTCTCTTATTGGTTGAATATTGTCTTGCCTAAGTAACAGCCAATTCGCAGACAACCCATCAAGGATTGATTAAAATTGTGTTCATCAGCTTAGAATTTAGCTTTAGGTGTGTCAATGTCAAAATAAATTTTCGGTTACTTCCTCTGATCAATGGAACTTCATTTTCCAGATTTTAAGGAAAACCGGACAAACTCATGGGGTATAGCAAATCAGTATTTTATCATTTCCCAAGGGGACTTAAATTTCCAGTTTATTTTTATCCGCGGAACTTCAGGAATCTTCGATTGCATGGTTCGCGTTTTAGATTTCAGAATTTAATAATTCCCGGATTTCTCAGAACTGCCGCCAGTTCCCTCTTTCGCAAATTCCAGAATTGAATTGCTTAAATGCAGTTTACAGAGTGAAATAAAGTAACTGATAAGATTTACTTTCCAGTCACAAGCTCAAACAGTTTTGGTTTCATTAATTCAAGAAATAATATTTCAAAAACGAGTGCGAGTGTTTCATCGGGGTTTCAAACACGAGAAAACGGATGAAAGCACGAGGCCGCAGGCCGAGTGCTTTTATTGTTGCAATTGAAGTATTGTATTTGAGGCGTGAAATGTGTATGATACTCAAACAAATGTGCATGATAAGCATGATCCTATCACCTAATTGCTGCGCTTGGACGATTTTTGAATATTCATCAACTGATGTCACGTGGTTACGAAGCTGTTTGTCAGTTCTGAGCGAACACGTTGCTTTGCAAAGCAAATGGCAGAGTGTAGATTTAGATCTCCTAAAACTAGCGGAGAAGAGGAAAAGTGTCTGGCCGGCGCTATTCCGAGGTAACGTGTGCATAGTCTGATAACATTTCTAACGTCAGTGCCAAAGGTCGGAAGTGTACAGCAAGGTTGAAAGTGGACCAAAACACGAGGTCGCTACCATTGAGCGAGAATTTAAATGGTCTTTCTGTTCTGGGTAGTTTAATAACTGTACCGTTACATTCAACGTTAGCAGTAACCAATTTAGGTTTAAAGTTTGTTTCGTAAAATGTGTGATTAAATAGAGTTGTTTATCGCCACGTGTTTTTGTTGCTTTATCAATATGCAGATTAAGAAAATTTGCATCTGTGTTTTAAATAATTTCAGAAACGGCCGTGTTTTCAACTCGTTTTCATTGGGTTTCTCAATCCCATCCACCTGACCAGAATAAGATGGTCTGGTTGGGCAAGAGCTGCATAAATAATTAATGAGTTTGAGAATGTAGCGCGAAGAATTGATAGCGGAGCTCCGGCTGCCCGAAGGGCCGCCAAGCGGAGCCCCATACTCATGTAGCAAAGAAATGGAAACCCATGAGTTGATTTTGTCATGGTTATCGTGGTTAGCGGAATTGCTCGTGGGCGCGTACGCACGACAACGACGACGACGACAGAGTCGCGCAACATGGCGGCCATACTCCAAATAATAGCTTGACAAAGACATGCAACCTTGGTTTACTGTGTACTTCTTTGATATTGGACATCCCTGTTATGATCAATTGACACCTGTCAAAACAAGGTATCTGCTGACCAGTATCAGGCGATTATATTGCAGGCTCAAATCTACAGCTCATCGAGGTCACGTGTTTTTTGAAGTTGACCACTGACCAAGTGCTGGTTTTCGATTGGATCGTAGCTTATATCAGGTTAATTTGTTGAAAACAGAACAGGAATGTTCGGAAGCCGGTTACCGCAAGCACAGGATTAAAATTTATTCGAATTATACCTTTTTTCTTCTATACAAAATTTTTGCTCCTTTATTTTGTCTATATGGGGATTATGAAACTCAAAACAGAATGTCAAACAATAAACATAAGACCTCATTGTAATGTTACAAAACTCAAATTAAAATTCTATTTTTTCCTGGGTTAGCTTTACTGGGCACTGAACAACCCGGAACTATGCTGTTAGGCTGGCCAAAATCTATATATTACAGCTCTCCGTATGTATTACGCATCAATAAATCGTATAATAAGCTCGTATATTTAATTACTGGTCACAAGGGAAACAGTGAGTTTTGTTTCCCAGAGACACTCAATGTTTCCCATGGTTAAGCCGAGGGGAACATTGAGGTCGAGGGGAAACAAAACTCACTGTTTCCCGAGGGGCCAGGCATTAAGTGTTTTGTTATACCTCCCAACTCAAAAATTGAAGAAAACTCCGAAAAAATGATTTGCTTGACACCATTGCATACCCTGGGTGCGCTCGCAAAATTGAGCGGCTGCCAAAACCAACCTGTTCTATCGAAAATTCATTATACCGCGACAGTCTTTTTAACCGCAGCTAACAAAAAATATAGACAGTACTTACTAAATTTGCTTTGGCTTCTTCTACTTGTCTCATGCATTCTGAGTTTGATTTGATCAGGAACAGCATGTTTGGCTGTAAATTACAAAACTAAATACTTTCCTACCTGGCAACCGCGATCGAAGAGCGAGTTGACGAACGTGGGCGATGCTTTTTTGGCACCAAAGCGAAAGCTTGGAGACACAGAGCGTTCATATTTAGTTAATCTGCATGATATGTTTTTTCGACTCCATTTTCTTGAATAATGAATGTAGCCTCTGACGAGAAACGTTGTCCTACGTCAGTGTGTTTTTAACATCAATGATGTAAATGGTGTAAATTTTAGTGCTAATTTAACCCATGAATAACCCACTGGGCGTTAGCCCTGGTAAAGGAAATCAGGGAACCACACATTTCCGGAGGTCGTGGGTTCGATTCCCACCGAGGCCAAAAGATTTTTTCTTTACCTCGTGTGGCTCCCTGATTCCCTTTACTAGGGCTAACGCCCAGTGGGTTATTCATGGGTTAAATTAGCACTAAAATTTACACTTCAGAGTTAATTCTCTGTTACAACATTTGTGTTCATGGCGCTACGCGGCACAACATTCATATGTTTTTAACATCAGTCCGACTGGTACACAAATTCCCCGCCGTTTCAAGGTGCGCAACCTGATCACGTGCGAGTCCAAAGTTCAAGTTGTTGCTTCCCTGGGGTGCAGGTGTTAGTGAGTTTTAACCCGCGTCACGTGACGCGTTCTCCTCCAATCGAAAAACGTATTTGGGTTGGGAGGTATAACAATTTATTTTAAAATTAAGCCTACAACTTTAGCAATTTTCCTTCACTGCTTGATTTAAGACCAACGGGATAAATTTGACTTACCTAAAGTAGGAGTAAAAAGGTTTGTAGTTCCCACATGTATCCAAGCTTTACGATCCAACTCTGTTGGCGTTTTAATCCCTAGGGATAAAAAGGTTTAGGTGTTTGCATTGCCTTTGAGTCTTGTGGGTTCGTTCGTTCGTTACGTTCGTCACGTCGTTCGTTCGTCACGTTCGTTACGTTCGCGATCATGTGAACCATTAGTCCTGCCCTTATCAGTCTCTAGTCCATTAGTATAGTGTTCGCCATATAACCTCCCTTGGATGAGATGCTAGTCCATCGTAGGGTAAGGCTCCAGAGTTAGATCTGATTGAAGAGAGTCCTGTGGAGGGGGGGGGGGGGGGAATTAAATAAACTTCTTCTTGTCTAGGTTTAAACATAGGAAATCAGTTTATGTCACGGTGTTTTTACCGGGGCTTAGCCGAAGGCTGGCACCGGTTATAAAATGCAGACGGTTTCTGTCGTTTTTTCAACGTTACACTGTCATTGTGTTAGGAATATATCGCTGACTTGAGATACATCGCGGGCTCGTTACTTTTGGGATCATTGAAATTTTATCCGCCATTTTGAAAAGCACGAGGCATGGAGGACAGTCAAGAGAAAGATTAAAGCTTTTGGGGGAACGAGACGTTCCCCAACCTTTACGATGCACTAGCTGATGAGCGAAAATTTAAGAGTGGATATTGGAGAGACAAATTTACGTGAAACTTATCGAGAATAAGACATGTTAAGAGCGACTTATCAAAACTAACCTTCCATCGTAAAATTTATCGCGAATCAAAGCGAACACTTATCAAAGCTAAGTTTTCAACCAATAGATGTTGGCGGTGCAGGTGATTGTTTCTTTAGATCTGTATCACCACATGCGGCCCAGACGTTGTTTGTGATTTACATACGTGACAGTATGAGCCATTTAAGAGAATGTATGAAAATGGTTCGAAAATCGCTCTAAATTCAACTTGTAGTAAAGGATTTAAATAAAAGAAGCTTACCTTAGTCTGCGCTTGTGCTATTTTGAAGTCTTTGTGGCAACTGAGTCGTTCTAAAGTCGTTCTAAAGCCATTTTGACGATTTAAACTTTTCCTGGTTTGCTTTCCATTAAGGTAATTCCCTTGAAATTGTTCTACTATCAAACTTTTTTTGGAACTTAGCACAGTTAACATTCATGATATGAACATTAAAAAAATGCAATAAAAAAAATGGGGCCACCGTGCTCGTTCGCGCGTCAGCAGGCTCTTAAAATGAGGGTATTTTTGCTGGTTGTGCGTTAAAAATCCGAATCACCTTCATACAGAAATAAGTCTTGGTTACTTAAAAGACACAAATATTATCTTTGAAAGTAAAGCTTCTTTTATTCACATAAGCAGTATTGCTTCATTTAAGCTGTTTTTGATTGCTTGGTTACGGGAATATTGTACTTTTTTGGACAGTTCCGTGGTTAGCTTGAAGTCCTCGTGTTGCCCAAACTACACCCAGTAAGGAACTATTTTCCAAAAAAACCTCAGGTTCTGCTATCAAACTCTTTTTCTTTTTTAAATATGTTCTTTATATGACTGTTCTTAGCAAATGCCTGAAAAAGAACCTCGGGGGTCACCGTGCTCGTTTAAGAGAAAAGGAGCATTTATTTCGCTATCGAGCTTAGTTTGAGGGAAATTTCTCACGTTTTTGTACGTACACGCGCTCGTTTGCGCGCGCTAATGACGCGAAAATCGTGCGCAGTAGGGATGCGCAATGCAATACTAAGGAATTACCTTAAAGAGAAACGAATGGAAAATGGAATGGAAAGCAAACCTGGAAAAGTTTAAATCATCAAAATGGCTTTAGAATGACTTTAGAACAACTCAGCTGCCACAAAGACTTCAAAATAACACAAGCGCAGACTCAGGTAAGCTTCTTTTATCTAAATCCTTTACAAGATGAATTTAGAGCGATTTTCGAACCATTTTCATACATTCTCTTAAATGGCTCAAAACATAACGCAATACTGTTGCGTATGTAAATCACAAACAACGTCCAGGACGCCTGTGGTGTCACATCAATTATATGGCAATAGCAACCATCATATGCATATACGTACTGCTAGGTTTCAATTTATGAGAGACAACCCAGAGAACTAGATTTATTGAGAGCAATACCGAAAATTCATGGCTAAGATATCTGAATAAGTCGCTTCAGTGTTACTATTCCGCCATATTTTAAGTACCAAATCGTGGCTCAAATCATACTTTAACCTGTTAAATTCGCGAATGTGACCGCAGCTGCGGATGCCACATCCGCAGCTGCGTGAATGACAACTTTTAATGGCATTAAAAGTTACTATACAAATAGTAGAATCTAATCAAGGCTTTGCACCACTTACCACTGTTTACCCAGTTCAGGAAAGAATTACTTTGTCTACAATTACTATAGGTCGTATTGACGAACGCCATTTTGTATCAACCACTGCCTTGCAATCAAATGCTTCCATTTCAATATGCAATGAATTAACGAATGATACTCAGTCATCAAGAAATAAGCATTTTGTTATGTCCATATATGCAGTTTGTTTCTCTGTCATCAAACCATGCACTTACTGGGATTCATTACAAGCTCTCTATGAACATGTATGTTTGTTCTATGAGAAGTGTAATGTTGACCGTGTAGGCAAAATGCCTAGTAATATAACAGTCCATGACGCAGAAATCAAAATAAAATACTTACACTTGAATCAGGGCTCTTTAACACAGTGTTATCTTGTTATTTAAGACTCTCTAGTCGAAAGTATTTTAAAAGCAAAAATATTAGAAGTTGTGTTATACCCACTGGATACTTATTTTGTTTATGGGTAATGATGTTCTTATAAGCTTTATAGTTCAACGTAATACTCAGAACAATCGTTACTTCATGTTGACCTGTGAAAATGAGCAATTCCATCTCCAGGGACCATTCAGTCTTAACGCTCTTGTAAAAAGAGTCAGTAAAAGATGACTGTATCAATGATGAAAAAAAAAAATTATAATACTGGTCACATTCGCGAATTTAGCAGGCTAAAGCATGATTTGAGCCACGATTTGGTACTTACAATATGGCGGAATAATAACACTGAAGCGACTTTAAGAGCTTTTTGTTTCTGATTGTGAATTACGTCAGTATTAGCCTCCACAGAAGAGGGGGGAAGGGTGCGAGAGATTAACTATATTTATGCAATCCAGTGTCCCACCTGGGCCCCGGTAAGTTCCACGTAGTGGTTCTAGTTTTAAATTAGATTGGGAGAATATATCAAGCACTCGAGCCACATTTCGTCAAAACACACCGCTGCGCGTCGTGCTTTCAACTCGGTAATTTGAAATGTGGTAAAACACGTTCATTAGTGTTTGATGTGCGACCAAACACAAAGCAGAGCTCATTTTCATCCAGGACCACTCAATGGACCTTTTCGATCGGCGATATGACGGCAATTAAAAATGCTATTGTTTCAAAGATCGATTATTACATGCTCAGGCTGCACATTAGTATGCATTTGCTTCCTGAGTATCCCATAATAGCTACTTGAAACAAAATTGAAAATGGCTACCGTATCGCCAAAATAATCCAACTTAAGGCTGCTGTGACCTCCAATGTGTAAACGATAACAACGTGACACTCGTGAGTCTTTTGACGATGTTTTTGACGCAGTGTCAAGAAGAGGCTCGTACAGGGGCATTCTCGTGATGCGTGATTAGCTTATTTTATTTTTCGTAGAACGTGAATTTACAAAATTATTCTTCGTGACTTGTGACCTGAAGGTTTTGCGTGACCCGTGACTCTAAACTGGAAAATGGATCGTCTGTAAACAGTGACAATTTTGAAGCTACTGACCTGAGGTTCAGTAATCCGTAGGTTAAGTTTAAGTTAAAGCCCACTGGCATTATGAGAGAATAGTGCAAAAACGCAACGGCGAGAGAATACAAGGGGAGATATAACACCGTTGAAAACACTTATGAAGTTATCGGTCCGAGAGGCCGAGTTATATTGTCCGCTCAACAGAGTTCACCCCTGGCCGAAAGGGTTCGTACCTGGATGGGTGACCAAATACGAATACCCCGTGACGTGATAACTTCTTTTTTTTCCTTGCCTTTAGAAACAGATGTTAAAGACTGCAGAACTCCCAGCCTTGTGTGATGTCGTTTCTTCTATTTTTCAACTATTTGTTCCTCATTTCGCCAGGTCTGCATTCATGTGCATTTTGCTCTTTATTTACAACATCGTATAAATAAACAGCGGAACATGTCATTCTAATTCTCCTCAATTCTCTTGACTTTTGATCGTCTAAAACAAAAACTTCGATCTTATTTCTATCTGTAGCTCTGTTAAAACCTTGCTGTCACTACTAAAACCCACGCTATGACAAAAATTCCGCCTTGTTGGTTTTGACCTGCGTCCCCCCAAATAATCCCATAAGCGCTTGCGGCGCGACTTTGTTCCCAGGCTATCACTCTTTTCTAAAGTGAGCTATCATTAACCGATACTCGTGATTTTACCACTAAATTCTACGTGATTCTCCGAAAGGACAGAATGGTCTATCGCGAGTAACTTAGGCATGCGATTCGCAATATGGAGCCTTGACTTAGCCATCCGCGATTTTGCTGCCTTCAAACACTGTTTCTAATGTAAGAACAAGTAATTAAAAAGAGATTCTTACTTCCTTATTTTTGTGATTCGGGAAAACGATTTTTTTTTATCCGTGATCCTCAATTCTTTAGGTTCGTGAACCGTGCCAAAGACCACTCCTCCCACCCCTGTACGACCTTCTTAGCGAAAATCTATAAATTGACAAGTAGAAATCGACTAAATGACTTAAAACAACACACACCAATTTTAGCGGTTATCACGTGGTGCCGATAGATCTCTGTTCCATCTGGTAACTTTCCCTTGCATATGAAATGTCTGCCTGTTCTTGTTTTAAGGGTTCGGCGTTCATCCAGAAACAACAAGTTATATCCTGACGCATTGAACTCGTTATTAAAAGTTTCTTGAACCCAGACACTTTGTCGTAAATCGACAATATCCCTAAAAGAAAACGAAAAAAATAAGAATGAATATATACTTTGAGTAAATGGAGATCTCGCTCTGCTATGGTATACCGTATGTATTAGACAAGCTGGAACCAGAACCCACGCTTTCTTACGAAAATGATGTGTGCTGGGAAGCTCAAACTATTTTAAGACAGCAAATCTACTAGAACATTTACTTCGTGAGTGAGTGAGTGCGTGAGTGAGTGCGTAAGTGAGTGCGTAAGGGAGTGAGTGAGTGAGTGAGTGAGTGCGTAAGGGA
>JAEMPF020004204.1:11121-31121 GCA_022496165.2 Catalaphyllia jardinei | reverse complement strand
TTCGGACGCCATTTTTCCCACGCGACATCTGCGAAAATCTTCGCCGGCTGTACGCGCGTGTGCCGCAGACGATGGCGGAATTTGTTCTAAAAATAGAAAATTTGTCCCATATCAGTCATGGGAACAACCCCAATTCAGAAATGGCGCGCGCTTACGGTCTCCGTCCCTGATCAAAACTCTGATCAGGATCAGTGATCCAAGATCTGTCTGGACCATGGTGCATCAAAGGGATCTACGAATCCACTCTGGCCGTGGATTCACCGGTTCCTTTGATACACCATGATACAAGGCAGATCTTAGATCACTGATGCTGATCCAGGACACCCCGAAGGAACGCACCCTAAATGAATGACTGCCTCTTTTACTGACAGATTGACGGACAGGCTGAGTGACTGATTGACCTAAATATGCCGTCTGATAGACCGGCGGAATGACTGACTGTCTATCTGGCGAACAGACTTGCGTACTGCACTGGCTGACTGATTAAATTGCCGTCTGATCAACGGACAGACAGACTGACTTATTTTCCGGTGGCCTAGCTCACGGACTACCTGACTGTTTGAGTGCCGATCTAACTGAGTATTAGTTCAACAGAAAAATGAAGGACCTAGACGATATAGTTTAAGCTTACCGAGAAGTTTCTTTTCCAGTTTATCTTGAAGTGATTCACCTGCAAGATGCATTTTTTGATCGATAAACCTGGAGAGGTTAGGATGCGCCATCCTTTACCAACATAATAAACATTCACTATGTATGAGTAACAAGGATGCTTAAGATTGACGATCAGGATTGAGACGGAATCCAAAACTCACCAGCATCACAGCCGAACACTTCCACTCTCATGCAGATCCACTTATACCAGGTGATAGGAACGAATCTTAAATAACGCGCGCGGATTCTGGGATTCAAATATTGTCGCACGGTATCTCTGACGTTCTTGTTAGCAACAAAATACTAAAAGTACAAAAAAATCAACAAACAAACAAACAAGTATTAGTAATAGGGTTTCATCACACAATTCCTCAGTTGAAAACTGTAGTGCAGCAGAGCATTTTTAACACACGGCGAGACGTTGGAATTATGGTAAAAAATCGTTGTGTTGCATTGAAACTAACACTAACATTGAAGCGAGGAAATAAAATCGTAAAAATCTGTACTACCTTGCTCTGAAAAATACTTTGGATGTTAAAAATTTCGGACACCATATCCCAGTTCGGCCAAATTTTAGACGACAATCCTGGACACATTGCTGAAACCAACTGTAGTAAATTCACCACTTCAAAACACGAATTGGACTGAAAAAACGTCAAAAGATGGTAGTTTTATTAAACCTTCAGAATTTCAAGGATACACCGAAGATAATGGAAAATTTAGTGAGGACCTCCAATGGCTGATAGTATACAATGGTTTAACAAATCAGATTGCAGCATGTTCATTGCACAATACAGAAAATCTATTTTTACTCGTACGATCTTGCACAGTGGGTAATGTTAGTTTGGGCGTAAACAGGATGCACGGATTACCGCATTTGACGCCCGGTGCGTATTTTTATAATACAATGATGTAGTGTTTTGCCAGCCGAAATAGACCGGATTACGCTAGATTACTTCGGATTGAACACGACAACCCTTTCAGCAAACACGCCGCCTCTGCACACAAAACACACTCCCTTCAATTAATTTTCCTTCACCCTTGAAGAATTCTGGGTAATCTTAGGTACATCACCTAGGTCCGCAAAGCGTACATACTTAATCTTTAGGTTCTTCACATAGGTCCGCAAAGCGTACATGCTACAATCCTCTTTCTCGGACAAACAAACTATTGGTACCTTTTTGTGCCATTAAAAATTGATATTTCTTACCGTATTAGCAGACCAGTGAAATAAGGAATAAACATCAAATGTATATATTCGAACGAACATAAAGTACGACGTTTCATAATACCTTGAGTTGATCGAACAGAAAACATTTCAGCAAAACCCAGTTCGGTTAATTTGTTGGTCGAAATGGTTGAAGATGAATGGATCAAACCGGGCCATTGATGTGGTGACTTTACAGTAAAAAAATTATGTTTTGGAAGCCTATGGAATTGTGCCCTGAAAGAAAATTTCTCCGGTTTTTACATTTCAGAATAGCAGTAGAAAGCCCCGTGAACATCGAGGAAGGACAGATTTCATTAACCGTGGAACAATACAATCTTCACACGGCTGAATTCACAAGGCAGAAATTAAAGACAATGGTGAAAAAATTACTAAAATGGATGTTTTGAAAGCTCGTGGAATTATTAAACAGTGCTATGAAATTCTCTTGATAGTTTAGCCCAATAAAAGTGCCCTTCTGTTTTCTACTTTGTCATTTACGGAAGCAAAGAAAACAAAGTAGCTTGCTAGTGTCAAGTTTAAAAGAAAAAGACATCCATCATTTGAAGATCAGCACATCAATGGCTTCCCTTTAGTTTTATTCATGTAGTAGAATACTGCCAAGGAAAAATGATCTTCTCGATACTACAGAACATTTTCTGGAATTTCTCATTATTGGCAAAATACCCTGCTGCTTAACATGTCATGCGCACATGCGGCGAAGAAACATATCGATGGAAATGAAATTGGTCCAGCAAAATGTCGCTATTTGACTGATTATGAGACAAACAAAAAGAATGAAATACAGTGTCACCTTTTCTATCTTCAATATGTGTTCAAGTATCTGTATCATGGATTAGGAATCCTTTTTTCCAACATAATTTTTGTTTTGTGTTGAAAAGAGGAAAACTATGGCTATTACCTTGTTAATTATTAGGTGGTGTAGGCACTCTTCAAGATATTTTATCTGGTCAATGTAAAATTTCGAAAACTTTTATTATTTTAGCAGCATATATAGTTGTAAACGCTGTCAATTTTGCAAGGAGGGGATAGTGAGGTTTCACTTTATTTCCTTCTTCTCTACAAAAAAGACAGATGAAAAAAGGCAAAATGCCCAAATATTAGCAATTAAAACGGAATTTTATTCTAATTTCACTAGAATGACTGTTGATATACGCGAAAAAAAGCCAGCCTCTGCTCTATTGTCGTTCATCACACGGCTGAAAGAACAAGCCCGTTTTATGGAGAAAAATTATTAGGAAAATGGAGCATTGCCAAATTACGTGTACCTTCATTTTCAAGTTAAGTCTTGGTGCCGATTCTTTCAAATTAAAATGAGATTTCATTCACGTGTATTTTAGCACGTTTTTCATATGAATGGTTGTGTATCAGGCCTCGCTTTGATAGAGGCTTAAGGCGACTCAGAAATGGGCTATTACATAGTAACCAAATGCTATCGAATAATGTAGTCGAAATGACTCAAATTAAGTATTTCAAAAAATTCCGAAAATGCACCGACAGTTTTTCGAAGTTCTCCGGTGGCCGTGTAAAAATGTTCCGCAAGCCACCTTCAAGGATTGTCAAGAGACTATGGATCGGAAGTTTTTTCTTCTTTTCGAGCCGCATAGTATAGCACACTGCTTCAAGTAAAATAAGCTTACTTTTTCCAACTTCTTTTTTGTTATTAATTGTCCCATTCATGAAATCAACTTTCTATGTGTGCTAAAACAATCGTTAAATTTGAGGGATTTTCGCAAGAAATTGACACAATTTTTATAATACATATACATCAGATCAACCTGTCTGATAAGTAATTATCTTATATACTGTATAAGTATTTTTACAATGCCAACGAAAATACAGCCAATATTGAAACACTCAAAACCTCGCAAAAAAAAAAGACTTGGCCAATATCCAGCCATCTTCACCAGCTCTGTCAACAAAGGATTTGTCAAGTGAGAAAGAGGCACTGCGGGTCATCCCGAGGGCGCACTGCCAGCTCACGAGGAGACTTTTATTCTAAACAACAAACGCGAAGCGAAAACCTAATTAAGCAATAGACCACAAGTTTCTGTGGGTTATAAGCCGCAGGCAAGTGGTTTACGAATTCTTCGAGTGTTCTACCAACATCCCAAGTGGTTTATCAGCCTATAACCCATAGAAAACTTGTGATCTATTGCTTTTGTATAATAATTCAGAAGACGCGCGATTTTTCCGTGGGTTTACCGGCACAATAACCCACAGCTGATTGACCAATCAGAGCGCGCGCATTGATTTGGTTATTATATAATTCAACAATAGCGAAAGGCGGGAATCATGACGTCATTGAACGATACGACACTCACAAAGGTGACATACGGAAAATACGCCACTCGGGTCCCGGATGAAGTGGCGTATGGAATCTACGACTGGTTTAGTCCCCAGTAAAAAACTCTCCTCCATATAATAAAAGCGACATATGTGACGTAACTCGTAATTCAACAACCATTCCAGAGAATTGTTTATTAGCCACTTTCTTAAACAAGAAATCAAAATGTAAATTTATGTGTAAAAACTTGACGCTATCACTGCTAATTAAATTTAATATTCTGCGAGTTACACGAAAACTATTTACAACAGAGATATTTTTCACTCTCACTGACAGATTTCCTTATACCTTCGAACAATATATTTTCGAAATCGTATAGTCACATTCTTGTTTATAGATTTCTTTTCCGTTCAAACAACATTGAAATATTGTTAGCTAACCGTGCACTACTAGCGAGTGCAAGTCTTGCAAAATTAAACGATTGGCCCTCAAATATAATGTGGAAGCAATTTATTTTCTTCGATTTAGATCAAGTTTTTTCAAATGCCGGTCTTAAATAATTCCATGGGCTTTTAAAACGTCGTTCTTGGTAATTTTTGGGCGTTCTTTGTCTATCAACTGGCGACAACAGTGTGAGCTTTGCTCCTTGGTCTGTGTTTCGTCGGCGTTCATGTAGTCTTCTTCTTGTGCCAGACCGAAGTCATTTAGTTGTAGCAGCGATGAGATCAATGGCAAGTGAACCGCACTATGGCAGAAACATCGAAAACTTTCGTTCATAGGCATAAATCCATAGGCTTTTAATACAGCGGTTTCATATTGTGTAGTTGCTTTTTCAGCGACACTGCTCGAACTGCTCGAAAGATTCATCTTCAACCATTAATTACCACGGAGCTGCTGCAGATCATGAAATATTTTCTACTCTGGTCCAAGAAATCCAACACATTATTTATGTAATTTGAAAAAAATTCAATTGACGTTTGCGACCTGGCTACATTGTTTTGTTTATACCGTCATAGAAACCTACGCAGTTAAATTGATGAAAAAGAAGCGCGCAGATCAAAAGTGTACATACGCAAGTAGCAAACACTCCCACAAAAAAAACAAACCTGTGTGCGCATGCTCTTATAATGGCAACATAACAACATTGACACAACATACCAGCGACAAAGCAATGTAACTTTACCTCGTTTTCTCTGATGATAAATGATTAACTAGAGAATTTTTTCTCACAAGAGAAAAAAACCCGGCGAATACATTTGATTGTTTTAGCAAACATTACAAACTGTATCAGTAGAAACACTACAACTTTAGACAATTCTAGGCCCAAAATTAACCAAAAGGCTGGTAGGATTCGTGAAAATAAATCTAGTTATGAATACGCCCATAAAAGGTTATGAGTTCTCAATATTGTAAAGGTGTGTAGCCACGTCAGTGGAATGACATGACATTTGCAAAAACGTAAATACGTGTATCAGTACAAAATGAACACGCCCTTAAAAGCATTCCAAATTGCCGTGACCATATACTTAAATAAGTTACACAGAAAGGTACGCCCATAAGTAAATTTAAAGATATATCGTAAAATACACCCATGTTATCACACCAAAGTGCGGTGTTCCAATAAGGAAATAGGATACATAAGAAAATACACCCATTACCAAGAGAAAATGACGGGACAGAGAGAGAAGCTCAGGGCATTGGCTGGGATATGTCATGTACCCAGCGGAAGTCTCGTTTTTCTGGCGGAAGTCTGTTTTCCGAGACGTCCGCAAGCAGTCTTGCTTCGCTCTCAGGTTCTTAGTGACACTTTGTCCGTCATTACATGAAATATTTGCTTTTCTTTCAAACATCAGACTGAGGTCGGCCTGCATGCGGACGTCTCGGAAGACAGACTTTCGCTTGAACAGACTTCCGCTCGTCTAAAAATAACTTTCGTGGACATGACATATCCCAAGGGCTGGACCGGGAGCCTCCCTCTCTGTCCCCTCATTTTTTCTTGCCAGTACTAAACACGTTAAATACGCCCATACTAGCGTATTCACTGACCACTCGAACACGCACTTAACTGTATTTTTGGCTTTTTGAATTTAGAAGTCAGAGCTGAATTCGTATTTTGGTTCCCCTCCGTCTCGTCAAAGTACGAACCATATGAACCATTCAGAAGTGGGCGTAAAATCCGCAGGATCTTCCAACCACCCGACAAGAAATGGTTCTATTGAATTTTCAAATGACTAATCAATAGTTCTTCAAACATACATCAGAACAGTTTACAGATATCAACGACACTTACGCGTTCTCGTTCCTCGGCGCTGATAAGATCCCAAGAAAACCCGTCAATGCTGTAATGTACAATGTAACCTGTAACCCAACGGTAAAGATTTCGACTGGAGTGTCCTTGAGTTGCAAAGCCATCGATATACTTCTCTGACAGAAGGTCGATTTCTGCAGGAAATGTTCATATATCGTTGTCAATATTTCAGTAAATTATTCCTACAAAGTGCATAAACCACCATGATCACTCTTGGTAACTCAGGCATGCGATTTCAAATTATCGCAAGTAGGACTAGTACTCTAGTATATCCAGCATATCGTTTACTTATACCTACCCAAGAAGTCACTCGGTATGTGGTATTTTGCCTCCTCTGTCTCGTAATTTTCAAGGGTTTTCACGCACCATCCTCCGTTGCTGTTGAGGCGGGCATTGCGGGCTCTCATGTTAACTCCTGTACTGTAAGTGGATACTTTTATTTGTTTGTCTAGTATTTTTCGGGATTGCATTCCCAAAGGAGCATCACAACCTGCGAGAAAATCAAGTTAACAAAAATAATCCACTGAGAGAACAAATCTGTACCCTGGTCCCAGAGGTTTTTCTTGATTTTTCACCGCATGAGTGAGCTGCGAGAGAGCCGCGAAGCGGCGAGATCGAAAAACCTCTGGTTACCTTGGACTTGAATCTCACTTTCATGCAGACGCGCCAGCTGTCAAACGCGTTAATTTGATAATTCAAAAAGCGACCAATTGAAGCTTAGCAATCACGTGCTTATCAGCCGCTAATGTTTCCACTCGGGTGGTGAAGAGTGGTATCTTTTGACCTACTTGGCCGGGGTCAATGTGCGTGTTTGCGAGAATATTTTCATCCGCAACGATCGCGAAGGTTCTGCTGTTAAACATATTACGAAGCAAGTATCTCCACTTTTCATTTTGTAAGAAGGCTTCGGGACTTCCGAATAGAAAGGCATAAGCTTCTTTGAGCAGATGGTGCTCTTCGACGTCTCCGTTGAAATGGAAATGAAATGGTTTTGCAGTTCGCGAATGAGAGTCAACCACCAGAAACTTCAGAGTACACAAGCAATCTGAAGCAATATGATATGGCGAGGGTATGAATAGTCTGTTAGTCTCAGGTATTTGCCGACATCAGTGATCAACCGAATTATAATCAATTGACTTTCTATGTCCCGTTGGCAGAATGGCGAACACATCTTTGCGATTTATGACTTCGAGCAAGGCTTTGATATTCGTTGACACTTTCAGTCTCTAGAAAACGCTCCTCGAGCACAGAGTCAAATTCCTTCAAAGGCACTGTCGGAAACAAATTATTTCCCTTGTAGAGATCGATATAGGCAAAAGTTTACACACAAGAAGTGCAGTAACAAATATCCCCACCGTCCCCTCGGTATTGCCAATCAAACAGACCAATCGTATTTATTTGCGTGTTTTGTAAAAATATCAACCAATCCAAACTCGAGGGTCAGATCCTGACCCTGGCGTCTGCATGAAAGTGAGATTCAAGTCCAAGGTAACCAGAGGCTTTTCGATCTCGCCGCTTCGTGGCTCTCTCGCAGCTCACTCATGCGGTGAAAAATCAAGAAAAACCTCTGGGACCAGGGTAACAAATCTGGGGCGAGTCTCGTGTCGCCATCACTTGTGGGATCGTTGCAAGGGACAATGTAGCTTTCCGTCCGTTTTGCCTTGTCCACAGTAACGGACCCACAAGCCTCCGCGAGATGACACTTGCCCCAGTTTGTACTCGATGCTTCTTGCTCGCTTTAAACCACATGAAATCTAATCTGAAAATTAGCGTTGGTTGGGTAGGATGATGAAAACATGTTATCAAGGTCTTGAGGTCGGAGGATAGCTCATAATAAAGTTATGGATAAATATTTTGCAGTGAAAATAACTTTTCTTGCGCACTGATTTGCCTTGTTTGTACTATCTCAACATGGTGGCCAAATGGGGAAGATAATCAACTGCTTAAAGAACCCTAGTCAGCCTCCGCCATTCTCGAGGCCATCGAAATTATTGATATAGCATGGTGAAGCGAATTCTTATTGTTTTACTGTAAGCTGTGTTCCTGAAGATATGTTTAATTATCTTGAATAGTTTCACAGCGATTTTTCTTCAGTTTAACATCCTCCGAAGAAAATATAATAGCCAAATTCTCGAATGTAAACAAAAACAATGGCTCAAAACTTTAAACAACAGATGCACTACCGCCAGCTTAAAGTCTGCTGGTAGCTAGATCAGGCGATCGCTATTTTTTCACTTGTGTGTCCACTACAAGAGGGGGGGGGGGGGGGTTTTACAAAATTTTTTATCGGGGGGGGGCACTTGACAAAGTTTCATGCCTTGAAAAAGTTTTATACGGGGAGGGAGGGGGTACTTGACATACGGGGAGGTTCCGTCCCGAGTTCCAACCCCTTACCCTTTTATATACCATTTTGGCAGAAAAAGTGCCCCGCTTATATACGTTTTATTGAGAAAAGGTACTCCTTTCACATACCTACTTATGAACACTACACCCACCCCCTTTGTAGGCCCTTATAATGGAGTTAACGAACAATATTACGGGAGAATATCAAGCATTATCAGAAGAAATGTTAATCAAACGACCGGTGTCATTTATTCAGTTCCCGTTGTGAAACAACCGATTAGGCTTCCATTTTATACACCTCAACTTGTGAAATCCCTACCTTTTTTATACCTGAAGCTTGAAAAAGGTACCCTTTTCGGGCGGAGCCTCCCCGTATAGGCCAATATAGGGAGTAACCCCCCCCCCCCGGGGTCTATAAACTTCCAATGAAACTTGTAAAATTAGAAAAAAAGATTACTGACAAAGATTAAAATTACCTGGCTTTCGCTTTCCTTGAGACGGCAAGGGCTTTCCTGGGGTGTAGATATAAAACGTTCAATCCAGTTACCCGGTGCCTCGCAAGGTAGGTTCTTGTTTTGCTAGTAATAGCTACTATCAATACCTTTTGAGCTATTTTCGTGACTTCATATCAAAGAAAACCAAAGGTAGAAAAAAGCCGTCAAAAACCCAAAATATAGGATAGGCTATTACCAGCGGCGAAATTAGGGCGGTCTTCAATTTAGTGTCAAGACGGTTATCAGGCAATTTCTTTGAATTTGCGATCCGCTGCGATTTCAGATCGGCCGAGTTGTCTAATAGACCTTTCCCGCATTCCAACAAACAATGGCGACGAGTCGAGGTTGGGGTGGACAAAAATACAGCAAATATTTTACTTTTGGGCTTATAACACTCAGTTGGAAACTGCTCTGAAGAGGCAGGCAAGAGGCAGGCAATAGACGATAAATGTCACGCGATATTATCCAGGGTGATCTGTTATCGTAAGCAAATTGAATATTACAAAAATCATGTATTATAAAATACGCTTTCTATATAAAACTCCCTTCAGTAGTCACCTGCTTCATTTCCAATTATCTCCATAGCAACACAGTCAGTACTCCGGGATTTGGTTTCCTCTCGTATCCAAATGTGATTTCCGTATACAGTTGGTCTGATGTCCCAAATTGCTGCGCATTGAAAATCCGGCTCGTAGTCAAGTTGAAATGCCTGAATAAGAGTCATCGAGCACTTTTAAAAGCGGTAAACAACTTTTCGTATTAAAGATGTTTTTAAGGTGTTGACCGTTACATTTCGCGTTCAAAGTTGAATGTTTAATAATGCTTATCCACAGATTTATATAGGCGTTAGGTGCTGGTGCTGATATGATAATTACGTGCATTACGATTGGTAGGTGCGAACAACGGAGGTGCAGGTGTTGATGTGCTAATTACAATAGTTGTGTAACAAAGGGATTTTAGTCCTTTTAACAATTATGGAAAGGAACCTCATTCAAATTAGATACCTCATCTTACAATGTACCTATTTTGCTTTGTAATAGTAATTGGGCCGAGTGGAGTACAATTCAGGGAGTAATCGCTCGAGTAAGTTCAAAATCGGACGAGCGCGAAGCGCGAGGCCGATTTGAAACTACCAGCACGGTTATAAACAATTATTGGATGAGGTTTTTGGGATAGAGAATGATCAAGGTCGAGGTAACGGTTATCAGCTGAAGCCGAAGATAACCCTTACCGAGATCTTGATTGTAAACAATTATTGGATGAGGTTTTTGTGATATCCAGAATAATCAAGGTCGAGGTAAGAGTTATCAGCCGAAGCCGAAGGCTGAGGCTGATAACCCTTACCGAGACCTTGATTACTTTGGATATCACAAAAACCGAGTCTAATAATTGTTTTATTACACATTGAACGCAAAAATTTGGAAGTCGTGTTTTTTCACTGACAGCAAGCAACACAAAGAGCAGGAACTTGACATGATTACCCTTAGAAATCATGCTTTGCGGTCGTACATGACATGATTACCCGTGACCTTGAGTGTCCTTGACATAATTATTGTATAATCTGCAGTTATGACGTCACAGGCGCTGTTTTTGAAAATTTACTGTACGCTTTCGGCCAATCAGAAAAGAGTGTAAGAGTTCAATGTATAATAATTCCCTAAATTGTATGACACGAGGTCCACTTTCTAATTAATCGTATCTGGAGTTAAAAATGTCGTTTGGGAAGTTATTTTGAGCGAAAACATCTGTAGTGTTTTTCATAAATGTTGAAAACTGTGCGAGAAAAGCCATTAAAGGGCGCGTAATTGACGTGTAAATCACGTGGGTATCCAGTTACAAAAATATCAAATTGGACACCTGTAATTGGACACTCACGTGATCGCTCGCCGACTACGTGACAAATAGGCGCGCTGAGAACCAATCACGATCGAGAAATTTGTTATAGATACGATTAGAACAATAATCGGCTTAAATTTGAACAGCAAGATTTCCCGTGGTTAGAGAAGGTGTCAGTCTGTGCAAGGTTAAGACTGTAGCGTTTTTACATGGCTTGTACCGTATACAAATCTCCATGTTCACGATGTGTCTCTCTTTTGGAAGTTTCTGATCCGTTGGCAGCGGGTCATTTGCACTCGTTTCAGCTTGTCAATTACCAATTTATCATCTTAAAATTTGGATTAATTTATGTCATAGAGTCGTATATCGTTGTAGAGACTTTTGCAAACCTTATGCGGGACTCCTCACAAAGTTAATATGAAGATGACGCACACATTTAAGCGCTGAAAATAGGCTGAGGAATAAGAGAATACCTTTTTAAGGTTTTGTAGATGGGCATGAACTGGCAATTACATGAAATATTGTGGCAGTACGCCACATATTGCTACCTCCTTTGCGGCCAACCTGGGAGAAATTCAATTTATATACTGGCACACTGAGTCCCTTCGCTAATGAATGCATTTTGTTGAGAAGCTGCCCTTTTTTATTGATCTTGGCCTTCCTACCATGCCGCTAATTTAGTAGCCTACTGTAGTGCATGCGCACAAATTATCGGTATTTGCTCGTCATGTTGGCTGAGGAAAAGTGGGCCGAGTGGGGATGGGGGCAAAAGGAGGGAAAACATTTATCTTCCCCCTCCTTTTTACTCTTTTTTCAGACTTAGTCCTACTCCCTAGGACGCCTTTTCTCACTTCCCAAGGCTCTTCCGAGTCTGAATTCTAATTCGGCGTTTTTCGTTACTAATAGTAGAGCGTTTTGTAAATTCTCTCTAAAGTGGATTCTTTCGATATGCTTTTTTCTGTTTTAGTCTGAACGGCGAAAACGATGCTTTTCGAAAAACGCTGACGGCATTTTCATATTGTTATCAATATTCTAGTATTTCAATGTTCTGGTCTAGACATAAAGAAAAGCCATTTGTTTTACCTGGTTTATCTTGTCACCGTGCACCTGGTTATAAATCCCAAATGGGCTCCAAAGCTTTCCATCGAGGCTTGAAAACAGTGACAACACCTTGAGTGACTCGTCACGTTCGCATTTTATAAATCCACCTTCCCTCCTTGTTTCACCAATGAACACAATTCGAGTGATGGCAAACAGCTTCTTCAAGTTGATACGAAAATACACTTTAGCTGAGGTCGCCCTGGTGCAGTAAAGCGTCTGCCCGGGTTCAATGAAGCGAAGAGCATTCCGAGAGCTCTGGTATTTATCGCCATGAATTATTGCCCGTGACATCTTTACTCGACCTTCATTACTCCACAGTCCTATGGATTGCGTCTCACCTGAAGTAGAGAAATTAAAACGATATCTGTTTTAATGTTGAGGAGGCGCGATGGCCGAATGGTTAGTGCACTCGTCTCTGGGTTGAGTGGAATGGATTCGAGTCCCGGCTGGGGAGATTCTTTAGTGTTCTTTGCTGCAAGCAAGACACTTAACTATCACAATGACTCTCTTCAGGCGTAGTATTAACTATTATTATATGGCTAGCTCCGCGAGCGGGCAAGATGACCCAAATCGCGCGCTGTGATTGGCTACCGGAGCGGGCAAGATGGAGCCATCTTGCCCGCTCGGGACTACCCGCTGTATCCCGCAAGAAAAATTTCCCTGAAAGCCATATAATATCCCTTATTGACCAAGTTTGTTCGGTCAAGATGGCTGGATATTGGCCTCGTTCTTTTTTTGCGAGTTTATGGACCTCGACTTCGTCTCGGTCCATAAAAACGCAAAAAAAGAACTTGGCCAATATCCAGCCATCTTGATCTCACACTTGGTCAATAACCCATATTTGTATTGATCGCTGGCAAATTAATTACTGGGATTAACCCTAAGATAGACCAGCATCCCATTTAGTCAATTCATGCCACAGAAATCAGGATAAACTCTGTTTGTATAGGTACTGGCTTAGCGCATATATTAATGCTTAATTTACATGGTAAAAAGTTTGTTCGTGTTCCTCTGTATACTTTACAGAAATTTTAACTTAAAAACGCGGAATGAAACCCATTCATTTACTTTTTTCAAATGAATTCGCCACTCACCTGAGCATCCAAATAGGTGTAGTCGCACACAGGTACGGCTGTACGGAAATGCGGTGGTAGGTATTCTTAGATATCTGGCCGCTACAGGTCTGCTTGCGTACGATATTTTGCCCGATGGTGTCTTTTTATTGAACTGTAAAGAAGATTTAAGAGATACAGATGCCATTAGCTTTTTGCAGTTAACCTGGTTGTGATAAATGTAAAAGGCATTTAATCACAGATTTGAATACATGAGTGTCCAGAACGCAAAACTAGTTTAGGTGATTGGGTTTTACATCCTCTCTTATCATGAAAAGGTTTTACTACTTATAATTATTATATTTACTTAATTACCCTACTTTGAATACGAAAGCTAATGCTTGAATCTTGATTTTTTTTATAGTGTATGTTTTTATCCGCATTGTGATGGTAAATGTTGTATTTGTAAAGTTTTCAACGTTATGCTTTTATCGTTTCAGATTTTCTTACAACATAAACTATATTTATAGTTTTCACTTGTAGGGCCCGAACTGAATGTATTGCTGAACAGAAAAATCTAGTTTCCTATTTCTATTTCCAATGAGCTAGACGGTTAATGGCAGTGTGGACTTGCATGACACAATCACAAGTAAAAGTAAAACAAAAAATGTGTCCCTCTTGTTTTTGTGCTTCGTAATAAGGCAAGTGACAAGGTGCCGCTGTGAATATCATAATAAGCGAAAGTTCGCCATCTTATTTTGCTTTTTTCAGGAGGTGTGGAACCGAAAATAAGGTAATTATTCATTCTGCGCATGCCTACGTGCTTTTACTTACTCTTACGATTGTTTGTTTACATCGTAGTAAAAACTGACCTGCAGGCTTAAAACAAACTACCCTAACTTTTCCAACACCGCACTTACAAGAAATCCAATCCAACCAATGCCGTCCTCACTGAACCTCACAGTGCTGACATCTAGATTTTGATGATCTCCTTCTCGTTCGCCCTCAAATAAGGTTACCTCAATTCGTGTGATAAATCTTCGATAAAGCAGATCGAATTCCAACCAAGGGGGTTCTTTGGGAAAACGGCTTACAACGCACCACTTGTTGTCGGGTCCCTTTTCCCATGTTCCATCCACTCTCCAGTTTCCATGGTACTTATAGCACCACTGTTCGCGGTAAACAAAAAAAGGGCTGCTCAGAAAAAGACGACAGGAAAGGAAAATGTAAAATGTCTTACACAGCGACCATTCTCTCTGAAAATGTTTCTACTCGCCTTAAAGGAGCCCAGTGAAGGTATATTGAGTTATTTTGCTGACGTACAAAATATTAATAGTTTACTAAGATAGAAAAACAACAAAGAGATACAATAGTAAACTGTGAAAGAATAAGGATGGCTAAAAGCAGAGAACGTTAACAGGACCCTAAACGACGAACTTGAAAAATTCAGGCTGAACTTTTCAAGGTGCAAAAACCATGACGTGGCTGGTATAAAGATGTCAATGCATTCAACTTCTCTAAACAGCTGAAAATTTATTTACTATCTGAACAACACTCTGAAAATTTGTCTTGACTTTTTCCATTCTATTATACCGCGTACAAATCCCTTCCATAACAGTTAGCTCTCTCTCTGTATCAGCCAGGGTTCAAAATTCGAATTTTTCGAAATTTCTGATTTCGAGATGTTCAGATAAAGATTTTCAAGAGCTTTCTTTAAAAAATTCCACAAAAAATATTATTTCAGTGCAAAGTTATGGGACTTTCAAGTTTGCTACACGTTAATTTTCTAAAATCAAAATCTAAAGAGCCACCAAAGTTATTATTTTTATCAGTCATGAGAGGGGATAAATTTATGTGTGTTTAACAACTTTTCAGCTCAAGAACATGCTTCGTCTAAAAACAAGCTTAGTTTAAATTTCAGAGTTACGCTGGCGGTGCGTAACGTAAAGCTATGAACGTTTTTATCGAAAAATATATACTTATCTCAAGATATTTAGCCTTAAGTTAAAAGCATTAGGAAAAGTGCTTATTTAAACGATTGCTTGATAAGTTAAGATAATCCGCGGCCTAGATAGCCAAAGTAAGTTCTAGTTATTGAAACTAGTTTATGGCCTCCATGTTGGTGTTCCTTGGAGGTACACCAACATGGCGGCTGCATACTGGGCTGCTCTGTAAATTTGTGCAAAATATTTCGACAAATATTTGAAGATCGGGAAGACGTACAGATCTGAAACTTGGAGATGTGTCTTAATCTCCTATTACATGATAGTTTCTTGAGCTTATTCACTGAATGGTTTTCGAATTATTTTTTAATTGCGTGACGGTGAGCTTATTCACTGAATGGTTTTCGAATTATTTTTTAATTGCGTGACGGTGCAACCCAAGAATTACCCGTTGTCAAGTCCTGTCATTCTGGAGTAACTTGTCACGAAACAAATCACAAGGTGCAGTGTTGTCATTTTATGACGCAATACATGCTGCAAGATTGGTTCAAATGCCTTCGAAAAAAAAGAAGTGTCCGTTTTTGTTTGCTACGACAAGGCGGAAGAAGCCGAAAAAACTCGTTTAGCTCGGATTGTGCTGAAAACTTAGCGGAGAATGATAAGGGGTCTTTCTTCGACCAGGAGCAATGGCTGACAGAGTTCAACGAGAAGCGAAGCGCCGAATGCGACTCGTCTGACTCGAGTGCGAGCCGATCGACCTCTAGTCTCCTTCGCAGCCGTTTTTTGGGATGTCACGCAACGCTCCCCCCAAAGAAACGGCTGCTCACAACCGAAACAAATTCCTTTCTATTGTATTTGTGGTTTCCTTGCGGTCTGTTGAACAGATTAATTACAAAACAGCAAAGTGCAAATGAAGTAAGCTTTCGCGCGAAAAGGCCAGCGGTGCGAACAATGAGGGATTTCAGGCTTTTGTTTCACGCCGCACGCACACAACCAAAAATGGACTGTGTTCGCGGGCTACGATCATGACAAACGAAAACAAAAATGTGAATGAAAGCCCCACGAACAAGTGCTTCATGTGCTCATCGCTATGTTCAGCTAATGAGACTAATAATTTTTTTTCTGGAAATGTCTAATTGCAAGCGTCAATCAAGGGCTAAAAGCTTCCTGCAGATTGAAAACAGGAGAAAAAAGCGGCATCCAGAACGAGCGAAGCTATTTGATTTCTTAGTCCCTTCATTAGGCAAGTTAAAATAGATATCTTCCTTCTTCACAATGATTTTTTGGAGTTGAAAGCTTCTAGTAATAAGCTTAAACTTTTTCAGTTAAAAACAAAGCCCATTCAAGCGTCGCAGATATCTTTCGGCGTCCCTAAACAAAAGCCCGAAATCGGCACGTCTCCGATGGCGGGATACAAAGATAAAAAACATTCTCTGATTGGGCGAATTTGGCGCGAAAAGGTTTTTGAAAATGCAACAGAAGCCATGATTGGCTTATTTCATGAAAGGAATGTGTTTCCGTTGTGAGCAGCCGTTTCTTTGGGGGGAGCGTTGCGTGACATCCCAAAAAACGGCTGCGAAGGAGACTAATCGACCTCTTGCAGATCTAAAAAGCGAAAACACTGAAACATGGGAAAAGTTCCATGACCATGCCCACGCCTATCGCAGCCAGTGAAAGACTGCAGGAAACAGATAAAGATCAACGAATTAGTGACTTGTCGCTTTTGTCAAGAAAGTTTACGAAGTAAAACCGGACTTGGTTCCACTTGGATGTTTCAGTGCGAGAACCAGCGAAAGCTGTCCGTCGCACACAACGACGGAAAAAAGGGGGACGTTCTCGATAAATCGTGCATCGGTTCTTGGCTTTCGAGCTATCGATGCGGCGGTCCCGTGTCAGCCTCAAAGGATTTAATTTTCTCGTAAACAGGTACTGTCAATCGCCTATTGTTATTGCAAGATGATCCCTCTCTGGTAAACATCAACGTGGACGATTAGGTCTTATAAACCTATTGCGGGTAAGATGCCGCAAAAAATAAATTTTTTAGTTTTCTCCAAGTCGTCAACCCCTGAACCGATTTAGCTGAAATTTGGCCAGCTTACTGTCAGATAGTTTTCCTTGAAAACCATGTCGGCGATTTTTGTTTTCTTTTTCCGTTTTTGAATAATCGTCATTTTTTCAAAAGAAGTGCTGATGATTTGTCCCCTCTGAATTTATCCTATTGTCACAAAAGAACAAATGCACGTGTCAAAAATTTGAGACACGGTGTTTTAGTAGAACAAATGTGATGTTTATCGTTGTCTTCCGCTCATGCTTAGCGGGACTGAGGCCCGTTTCTCGAAGCTCTCGGTAATTACCGGGCCCGTTAAGCTGTTTTGTTTTTCATTCTAGAGGGAGTTTCAAAAGGTTTGAAAATTGTACAATAAAGTTATCAGTCAGAGAAAAAAATGGACTTTATCAGAGGTCAGAACGCGCCCTATTTTTCTTGAGACTTTGATATCAAAATCTAATTCCGGGCCCGTTAAGATACCAGGTCTTTCGAGCTCTTTCGAGAAACGAGCCCCTGGAGTTGAATTTACACAGAAACGTGCTTTGGCAAAAAACGTCTCAATCACGCGCTCTCTTGCGATTTTGAGATTTTTAAAGGAATGAGCCTCGAACTATTAAGCTTTCAGAAAATGTGTGGTTTGTTGGGGTTTATAAGAAAAATGAAAATGAAAACGCTGCAGCGATCCGCGCGCGGACGGTCCTGAAGGGCGGCTGATACCTTAAATCTTATAGAAACATTGCATATAATTGCAGACTGACTAGAAACTGCTCTCGGGTTACCTCAGTCTCCAGTCTCAAATTGTACACTATTTCTTTCCTTGAAATTATATATTTGTTGTAAAACTGTAAATGTACGAGTAAAGAAAGTTGTTGTTGTTCTTGTTCTTGTTGTTGCTGCAAATAACGATAAACTGAATGCCTTGTGCAGATCGCGAGCAAACGTGTTGCGGCGTTTCTTAAACGTGGTGAGAAATATGTAGACTGCGGTAAGTTCCTCTGAGAACATTTTACTGATAACTGTTATTACTTAAAAATAGTTTTAATTGTTACTTACCCCTGAATTGGGCGTCAAATACGAGTGTAGCACGTCAATTTGATTGACATAATGACAGTCAGCTGCAAAGACAAGTGAGTTGACACACACGTGAAAGACCTTTTCTTCTTTGCTGTACATAATTGCTGCGCAGCGAGCGTAGCAAACGAGCAGCAACATAAACAGGATTTAAGAAGAAATATAAAAGGGAGTACGAATTCTCGAAGTCATCACTTTTTACCAGAATGCATTGTGGCTTTTTACCAGAATGCATTGCGCCTTCTACCAGAATGCATTGCGCCACGACTGCTCCTGACCACGAACAACACGAGGTTGTGACACCGTTGTACTGGCGTCCTTTTTTGCGTGGATTGCAGTTGAGAAAGGTTAGTGGTTATGGTTTGCTTTAATTTACCTGTAAAGACTGTAAAGCGATGTGAGCGATATCGTGCCTGGCTTTCACAACCCTTGCTGTTGTCGTTAATGCAGAATTATCTGGACGATTCGATTAATTTTCACACAATAATTTAAAACTTAGTGCGTCAATTTCCTAGTAGTCACGCATCCTTCGTCAAATTCTTAATGAAGAGAAATCGCGGGTACTTAAGCTTGTAGAATAATTAAAACAAACGAGAACCGTAGAACACGCTAATTTATATCTGCTGCGATCGATTTGTTTCCATCTAAACATGAATTTAAGCTAAAACTTCAGCATTTTCACATATCGCCACGGACGCGTCCTCACCGCTGGTCCTTATCAGAGTTTGTCACATTCGAGTCTAGAGACATCTGCGTATCAGTTCAGAATTTATAAGTCAGCTTTCTACTCTTACAATTTCCACATCTTTCGTTTCTTTGGATTTGGTAAAGAGGAGGTTGATGTGTATCAATTCATGTCCAAACAGTTAAGATCACCATGTGCTTTAGTCACGATCACCAGCGATGCGTCATATGTATTAATGTGTCGTTGTTGTTTTCTTGCAGACAATTTGGAAATCTGCGCCACCAACAAAGCGAGGATGTCATACAGTCTTTTCGCGTGGATTTCACAGAAATTTTGTTTTGATTTACCTGTAAAACGATGTGCAGGAGAGCGTGATTGACTTTCACAACTCTTGCTTTTGTTTTTAATGCAGTACGTGAAAGTTTGTAAAAATCTAATCGCCCGGGTCTGGACGAATAATTGTAACATCTTATTTTAAACTTCAAAATCAAAGTCAAATGTTTGTTTATAGTGTTCATGCACTTAGCTACACCAAGCTAGTTTACAGGCATGCCACTTAAACTGAAAGAAACAAATATTTCAAATGAACATAACAGGCTTAAAAATCCCAACTGGCGGGAGGCAGACCAGTTGGCTATTTACAAGCATGACCGAGGAGTTGAACTAGGGTCCACCGAGAAACAACTCAAGCTAAGTGGTCAGAGCGGGACTTGAACCCGTGACGTCCGGATTTCAAGTCCGGCACCCTAACCACTCGGCCACGCTGCCTCCATACTAAACTTAGTATGTCATTTCTTAGCAGTCTCGCTCCGTGGTCGAATTCTTAAATCAGATGAAGAGAAATCGACGTTACAAAAACTTGTAGAATAATTAAAACAAACGGAAACTGTAGAACACGCTTATTTCATATATGCTACGATCAACTCCTTTTCATCCAAACATGAATTTAAACTT
>JAEMPF020004204.1:0-10721 GCA_022496165.2 Catalaphyllia jardinei | reverse complement strand
CAATCCCATCATTTTCTCTTGTTCCCTTTTAATATCACTTCAAATTGTACTCCCATTCATATGTACCCCCGCCTTAAGGGACGCTTCCAGCGCATTAGAAATCAATTCTGATTGGACAGGCTGAGATTTGCGATCCCTTTTTTTAACAATTAAAATACTCAAAAATTATGAAATGAAGCAAAAACGATTCAGAGATGCTAAGTAGTTAGGTATTTTTTAAGTTTGAGCTTTTCCTACCTATGTTTATGAATGTTTGTGGTTGCATTAGCTGTATGTTTCCCATTGCCCAATCTAGAAGAAAGACAAACAACGTCACACCCAAAAAGAAACATAATGACACATGTAGTGCCGCTGCCATGGCAACTCTTTTGGTTCCAGTCTCTTCTGTCAAAAACCAAATATCTTCATTTGCAACCCTTTTAAGTAGTAAGGACAGAGGGTCCTGACCGAGAAAGACATGTATTGTCTTAACTCTCATTATTAGTTTCCCTGGAATAGATAATTCTTGGGTAACACAAAAACTGGGAACTTATTTTTCATTTCATGGGCACTTTAACTCGTCTTGTTCCCTTTTTATATACAACCACATCACTGTTGTTTCTTGCAATATTTTAAACTATTTTAATGATTTCTCTTTAAGCTCCATGTACGTTGCCAAATATGGCTTAACATGTCACGACTTGCCTTTGCCGCATTACTCACGTGACTCGCATCCATATAAGTCCATACTAAGACACTGATGACGTCGCCACGCCTGAATCCTCAGGCGGAAAAATCGCGCGTGTAAGAGAGGATCGAAAGACTGGTAACTGGCCCTGGCCTTGAACAATTTTGTACGAACAGACGCGTGTTCTCGTTCCTGGTGAAAATGCTAAAATACGAAAAAAAAAGAAAAAGAAATTGCATCTTTATACCAATAAAGGTACAAGTATGGAACAGTTAAAAAAAAAGAACAGTAACATATCTTTAAAGTTTTGCGGTCAAAACCTTACATTCCAAACTTTTTTCCAGCTAGAGAAACTAAATATTTTCCAACATTAATCATAGTGAGAAAATAAATAGAGACAGTTTAAGAGCCATTGACTTTGATGTCATCGTGTTGTGTTGTTGGCAATACACTTAACACACACCGGAACATCTTTTTCCACCTTAGAGCATAAACGGTGCGTGGTGCAGCTAGCGGTCAATCGTTAAACCGCAAAATACTGAGGCAACAGTTCGATAGACTAGCAACCCAACCACGGGGTGCGTGTGGGGGGGGGGGGGGGGGGGGGGGGGGGGGGTAGGGGTTGAGGATCAATACTCCAACTCGCTACATGCAGCAGAAACCGGCGTGGAAATAATGCCGTGCTACTCCGACAGCCCCTGCGAAGACTTGGTGTAATCAGTGAGGCATTGATTTCTCTTACCCTAGGCATGCCATTCTCATCTTTAATCATCGTCCAAAGCCGGCCATCAGGGCTAAATTCTACGCTGTAATGAGTGACTCCGGAATTCCAGTCTTTAGCCCAATGTAGATCATCACCGCCCCATATCCATCCTTCTAAAATAACCCCTGAAATCAGCTTCGTTGAACCTATGAGAAGCAGAGGTGCCCAAGAAGGAAGGAAATAACATATAAAAGTCGCATTCCCCCCAAAAAGTATTTTTTTACGGTATTTAACGGTATAACTTTATTTCTGGTATAAATTCAGCTCAGAAAAGACTGTTCCGCAAATAGCATTGCTAGTCTGGGCGGAAGAGTCATACAGAGAAAAAAAAATGAATATGAAAAATGAATAGTAAATATAAAAATGAATAATAAATTTACAATACGAGACTTACATAATTTTACTGCGCACATCGATTCCTTGTGCCTTTTTGTCAATGTTTTTATTATCTCATTAATTAAGTTAATTGATTATTCTCTTTTCTTGAAAATTTTGATATAAAAGGGGGTGACCAACCTCTACGAGTCTGGCACGAATTTATCTCTATGTTCATTGATAGTCTGAGATAAATATAAACAAGAGAAAATGATGGGACAGAGAGGGACGCTCCCAGTCCTGGCCTTGGGATATGCCAATTGCACTGAAGTTATTTTAGGATTGCCAGAAACAGGGGGAGTGCAGTTCCTTTTACGTCCGCATGATACCATTCTTTTGGTGATCACGCAATTTAGAAACGGCGGTCCACGGGGAAATACGTCGATAAATGTGCTTTTTAAGGGTATATTTCAGAGATGGTATTTCTGAATGGATAAATCAATGTCACAACTTGTTGGGAATAAAATGGCTTATGCAGACGGGCGGAAATGCAGTTCTGAGTTGTCAACAAAAACAACCAAACATTCCGGCTGGACATGTTATAAAGGTCGTGGCGGCTATGATGCACTGTGACTTCTTTAAATGGAGTTTACTCGAGCCCATGGACTTAGACATTGATATTGGCAACGACAATGAGATTTTCTCCTCACATTGAAGATTGAAAGCTTACGCTAGTGAAAATTAACGAAAGGTGAAAGCATGAACGTGGTCAATGGAAGATGACACCTCCGTCTTTGCCGGTTTCCTTTGTTAGAAAAGCAGTCAGAAGAACTGAGTTATCCCTTTCGCTCAGTTCAGTGTACTTTGGTTCCTGGTTTAAAATCATTTTTTCACCGCTTACATAGGAGTAATTTTGTCGTTGAATTGAAAATTATGTTACTTCAACGTTGTTCTGTTTCTCTGTGAATTTAAAATTATTTCTGCAGGGGTTTCTGTCGCTGATCGCTTCGCTCCAAACTACAGGAGTTTTTTTGTCGCCGCAACAGTATTCACAACTAGGTCAGTTCTTACATGGATTTCCCATGATCGTCATGCTTTTAGTTGTTTAGTCCCTGTGCCGGTATTCAAAATTATAACATCAGTTCTCTCGCTGAATGCTACTCTCACTGTACTCTGCAAGCCTGACCCTCCAAGGTGTTTGTTATTGTATTTCTGATCAAAATATTTCTGTCACTGGTCGTCCCACTTTGCTTTGCTGCGAGATGTTTTGTCACTGTACTGTTATTCAACATTATTTCTGTTGTTGATCTCCAGCTCCGAGCTGTTATTTTGTTGAGTTATTTTCTAGGCTGATCGCCACCCTCCGAGTTGTTTTATCCGCGCTGAGGTACGGATAGTATTCAAATTGGTTTCTGTCGCTAATCACTAGGCTTTGAGTTGTTTTGGTTCCGGCCTGGATTCCAAATATTTTAGCGACCCTCCGAATGGTTCTGCAGCTCTACCATGATTACTCCTCCAGTCGGGTTGAGAGCAAATTTTGTCGCTCGGTTCAAAAATAGTTTTTCCGTGGGACCCAAACTACTTTTGTTCGGTGTGCTAAGATTTCTTTTGTTAATGCGTTCAGTGGTATCAGGGTCGCTACAGATTGAACCAGTATTTCATGTTATGTTACAATATCGAACAATACGATAGTTCTCTGCATGTTGTTTACAATTAACAAATGAAAGCAATTAAATTCTTTATTGTTTTCATCGCTGTTTTCTTTGGTTCAAGTTCTCGGAGGAGAAACATTGATATTCCTTAATGCCCCCTAGCGTTTTTATTCCAAAGAGGTTGTGGTTCTTTAGCCGCTTCTACTGACGAAACGTATTTCCGCGCAGACCGCCATTTCAAAATTCCCAGATCAACGGATGAAAGGTATCATGCGGACGTCTGGGGAAACAGACCTCCGTTTCCGCCTAAAGCTAAAAATAACTTTAGTGCAATTGACATATCCCAGCCAATGCCATCAAAGTCCCTCTCTGTCCCATCATTTTCTCTTGATATAAACAATAGCCTCCATTTGGCACAAAAAAGCCAGGATATTTGTCCGCGGACATTATCTGTTCCGAGAAGCAGCAGTTTTCCGAATTTCCTTCCGAGAGCGTAGCTCGAGGAAAACTGTAGCAAACCTTCAGTTTTAGCTGGTTAAGATTCGGTCACGTGACGTGTTGAGACCAATCGCGCTCGAGTGACAAGATTTGATGGATTATAAGCAACGATAGCCGAAGTTGGTCAGCAATATTCTGAGGCTTGTCCGACGATATCTCAGCTATTTCGGAGTATTCAATTACAGGCCGAAGCTAACCCGACGATATCCGAGCTATTTCGGATTATCAAATTACAGCCCGAAACTAACCCGACGATATCCGAGCTATTTCGGATAATCCAATCATAACCCGAAGCTATCCCGATGATATCCGAGCTATTTCAGATTATTCAGATACAGCCTAAAGCTAAGTTAGATCGACGGTTGTCCGACTGCAGACTAACACTAATCGACGAATATCCTGCGATAATGCAGTGCTACTCCGTGGAAAATCCGAAGTTGACATGATCCTGGACTGATCGATTACAATTCGACGATAATCACACTTAGAGTCAATGAAATTCTAAGGTTTTACACAATGCCTAAGATAGCAATAATACTCCAAGCTATTTCGATCATGGTCGCAAACTAGTTCGACGAGAATTCGAGGTTAGTTCATGATTATTTTTGTATTGGTCCCATTACAGTCCGAGGGAAATCTGGCGGACGATGGTCCATAATCCTATGCTGGCCCTGTTAGCTGCAAACACAAGTCTTACCCAGATCCACTTGTACCCATTCCCCAAAGCTATTGCCATCGCTGCACCATGGATCGCCATCTATCACAACTCGGCGACGGTGTCCGTAGTCGCCGTGATGAGACGAAACCTTTATGTGTCGACCCGGATAAAAACCTTCGCTACGCAGCAAACGTCTTATGCAGTCTGCAAACATTATAAACAGGTTTTCAGTACTTAACTTGCTCAGTTGGTAGAGCACTGCATTAGTGTCGCAGTGATCATAGGTACCGTTTAAGCCCGAACGTTGTTTCTGTTCAGGCATTAGTTTAACAGCAACCTAAATTACGTAGATAACTGCGATAATGTCTTGTGTCCTAAAATGATTGAAATGATTGACACTTTATTCTAACTTACAAGGCGTGTCCTTCTTGTACATCGGGATCCAATATTCTGCATCGATAACGAACGGAAATAGAGTAAATAATAAAAGAGAAAAGACGAGTACTGACCGCATGTTGACAAAAGGAAGCAAAAATGTTTTGACGTTATCAAAGAAATGCATGTCGTAACAAATAGAAAACTTTGCACAAGAGCGCGCGCTCTGAGATAACGTGTAGAGTGTCTGAAAAAAGGAAAATGTGTTGGGGACGTAAACCTCGAGCTCGCGCTGTTTTTGCAACTGTTTCTAATTTTCTATAATTATATCCCTTTCTATTTCTATGGGTGTATAAAACAGGAATAACATGGTTTTAACTTTTTGCTTTTTGAAGGGCGAGGAGCAAGCAAAAGAAATTGACGCCAACTGACGGCCAACTTCAAGGTGTTACAAGAACCTTAATTCTCAGCTGTGGAGGTAAAGAGTTCAAATTCCTCACCTCTATTTTAGTCTAGTAGTTAATCAGCAATTTAAAACGATTGCAGAATATGATGCATTTTTGGTTCATCAAAACTCAAGAAGAAATACCCTGAGGCCATTTGCCGTAATATTATTTCAATCTCATTATGTTCTTCGCGCGTGTTGAGCTAAAACAATGTCAGTGCGGGAGATCATTTTGAAACAAAGGAAATACTGAGTACTGCCTGTGGGTAAAGCTTTTAATAAATCAAAAAAACGTATTTTTAAATTCAAATTATGGAAAAAACTTCGCTTTTAGCGCGATGCGACTGTTTGCTTAAAGCGGACAAGTTCTGGCGCGCTCATTGTATCTCCCTCCCTGTTAGATGAATTCTTGTTAGTATGCAGGAACTCACTTATAAGTTTGAACAAACTTAGCTTAATCCACTGAAAACCAACCAAAACTGTTAAGAAGCTAGGGATTCTCTAAATCGTTAACTAGCAGCACCGAAACTTTCTACACGAATGTCAAGCCGAGAATTCTAGCACGTTCTAATTTCTTCAGGTACGCATGTCCTCCTCTTCATGGACATTTTATATTCTATTAAGTTACAGCTCCTGCAGTGTATACCAGGGGTGGGGTGACCGGGGGAAGATACTACCAAATTATATCTCATACGGGTCTGTGCCTCCCAATGAGGTCGTTGTTCGGAACTCCTGATCTATAACGGAAATATCAGTATTCAAAACGTTTCCTTTTAAAACTACGAACGCACGGACAATTAAATTATCAGCATCGATTCTAAACTATCAGGGGCACCCAACGAGAAAATCAAGCAAAAACACCTTTGAGGGATATTTCTAGGCTCCTTGCAATGTTTAAAGACTGTTTAAAGGGTTGTTTTGATCAGCTAGAAAAATTTGATCTGTTCGGATTTCTTAGCTGAAAATAGAAGTGCCCGAAAATTTAAGGGAATGAAATCTTCATTTTAGAAATTGCTAGCTGAACGGTACCTTCGAAGAACGTCTCTGCGAACTATTGCTAACCCGAAAATGCTAAGGCCTACTCTGGGACCTTAAGTCGCCTAAAGTCGCCTTAAGTCGCCTAAAGTTGCCTTAAGTCGCCTAAGTCACCTTAGGTCAATATTGGTTACACAATGTTATAAAGGTTCCCTCCTTTTAAATTGTACCCATAAGGAGGATATTAAGCTGGAGAATAGGTAAACTCGGCTCCAGTGATAAGGATCAGGGGAGGGGGCATGATAGCCAAATAATTAAGAAGTCCTATTTTGTCCCCTCGTAGGGATCACCAATTGTGCTCTTGGGTAAGATACTGTACTCTCACAATGCCCTTCCCCCTCTCCCAGATGTAAAACTAGGAGGTGGTTGGGGGGAGGGGGGGAAACCCTGCAATGGAGGACGAGTTGATATGAGGTAGGCAATGGCTTTCACATACATGGAAACCACTTGTTATAACAGTTGTGCACCTGTCAAACCACCATGTGTTAAATAGCATGATTAATTCCTGCAAACAATACTAAATTAGGAAATGTCTCTGTGACAATGTATACTCCTACTTAATTTTTGTTTTGTATTTCATTGTGAGTTAATCAAAAGGTTGACACTGTGTGTTATCTCCCGGAAATGAATAAAAATATGATTGATGGCAAAAAAAGCAAATGACTGCGGCTGCAAAACTTTATTTATATATTTACTGAATCAGATCAAACTTACAGTTCTGGGTCATCAAAGTACAAAAAAAAATTAAATAGAAAGGTATTCTGGAGAAAAGCTACATTTTTGCCAGTCACTTACATTGAGTAGTACAAATGCGGTAATCCAGAGTCTGTTGTACTGAACTGAAGCTGAAGTTTAGACACTTTACTTACCCAGAGCAAAAGAGTGACAAAAGTGGACCATTTCTCCAGCATAAACCTGCACTACAAGCTTCCACCACCGTATTCGACCAACTGTGCATGTTCTAACTTTGCAACTCAACGACCCTACTAAAGGCATAAATATTTATCCAACATAAGGCTTTGACAGTTTTTTCGTATATATCGTTAGTTTGATGTTCAAAATAGATGAATGCACCTCTCCTATTCCGAGAAAAACTTTCAGCAGCAAACATGGCCGCTGGTCCAACATTTGAGCACGTGACTTAGTTTGTTTGGACTGAAGTACACACGAGACCACTCACGTGCTTTTCCCTCGTGGAGTAGATTATCATGCTGGCCTCCAATCTTTGAAGTCTACACCCACAGTATTAACTGGCTACCTGCTTGTATTGTGGAAAGAAAAATCGTCCTGGCAACACAATTCGAGGTAAAGTAAATAATTTTTTTCGCTATAGCAGATAGCATGGCCGTACTTGGCGGGAGAGCTCGAATTTTTCCGCTGTACGGCTGCGGTACGGGCGAAAAGAAGGGAAACTTGCGAGGTGCCCGGCTCCTCACTTCGAAGCATGGAAACTAGGATAGCGGTAGCGATATCAGTAGCTTTTCGTCAATGCATTATCCGAATGTCTTAGAACGAGTAGACTCTCCCGAACAGATATTTCATCGAAGTTTCTCGTTGGGTGCCCCTGAACTATTCACAGAGACTCATTTTGCAACAAAATACGTTCGTTTAGGTGACTCATACTATGAAAAAATAAATAACTTTTCGTAGACAACTTTTTGAAATATAATAAATTTTAAACTAATAATAATTGGCCTCTTATTCCAGCCTGATGTCTGTTGTATTAGGGACCTCACACAAAACACGACGGCAACGACGAGGTTTAAAGGGGCATGGTCACGCTATTTAGCAACTTCATAAAACGTTAGGTGCCTTCGCATTAATTGAATCCAAAACTAATGATCTAGTTTTGTTATCGAAGACTATTTGAAGGCACTGAAACTGTTTCCTGTCGCCTGTCGCTACGGATGGCATGGATGGAAATGGATTGAAATTTGCAAAAATTGGCCAATTTTTTCAAGTTTTGATGCCACGAGTTCCACTGAAAATCCTCAAGAAATTTTATTATGGTTAGCCCTTTCTAATAAAATTCATTTGATATCTTCGTCGTAGCTGTACAGAAGCTTTTGTTTATGATTTAAGCCTTAAAGAAATGATTTTCGCCCAGAATTGACCTAAAACAGCAAAATCCTCGTGACAATGCCCCTTTAATGAGTTTAATGGTTGTACACGTGCTTTATAGTTCTTCGTACATTTCTTTGTCTTCCTCTGCAAATCCTTCTTTTTGAGAACGGGAACCACCACGGCTAGCTTTTTAATTTCTATTTGGAACTAAGCGCATTCGTAACATATTCAGTAGTTACATTGTACCTTCAATGCCGACAAACACACTGCATGAATAAATCTAAATAAATGCAAAATTCTAAAGTGAAAGGTAAACACACTTTTTAACAAGCGTCGTCCTCGCCGTCGCCGTCGCATATGCCTTGGTTCTCTAATGCAAATCAGTTTTTCCCAAAAGGGAAAAATTTTGAGATTGCACCTCCTCACTACCTCCCTTAAGGCGGCGAAATACGAGATACAAAAACCCTGAACTTGTGGCACAACATTGTTTCGTTGCAAGTTTTCGTCGATGTTTCCCGTTTTTCACCTTGTGTGATCAACTTGTCGGGCAACAAAAACATTTGTTGCGCGTCGAAGAAAGTTGTTGCGAAAAGTAGAGCGCGGGTCTACTTTGAGCAACAAATTTTAGCTTTGTTGCTCGTTTTTCATCAAACTCACAACTTGTCGCGCAACAAATTTGCTCGTGCCCTGCAAATCAACCAATCAGCGCGCCGCATTTCTTCAACCCGCAACAAATGTTTTTGTTGCGGGTCAAGTTGATCACGCAAGGTGAAAAACGGGAAACATCGACAAAAACTTGCAACGAAACAATGTTGCGCGATAAGTTGAGGGTTTTTGTATCTCGTATTTCGCCGCCTTTGGACGTGTTTGACATTTAACATTTTGCATGCATCACACAACTTCTAATCGACATCATCAAAACAACTTTACAAGTCAAACAATTCGCCTGACTGAGCACCAATCCCTATTGAACGTTTTGTAATTAACTCGGCTGCATGTTAAAATATAGACAAAATGAAATCTGTTTTTCTCAGAATCGCAAACAATATATAGCTCTAAGAGGGTGTGTATTACAAGAAATGTCTAGAGTTTACCATGGAGGCCCTTTTGAGAAACCTCAAAAAACATCTTGAATGCTCGATTTGTCTCGATACCTTCAACGACCCCAAAACTATATCATGTCTACACACATTTTGCTGTCAGTGTTTGGAGGATCATGCAAGAGCCAGCCACAGACAAGGAAAGTTCCGTTGTCCAGAGTGTCAAGCGCAAATCGACCTGCCTGAAGGAAATCGTTTCGACAGTTTGCCGACCAGTTTTTTCCACAACAGTTTGTTGAGCCTCCTTGCTGTCCGACAGAGTGGCGATGGAGGTAGCATAACTTGTGGCAACTGTACTAAAAGGAGCTCCGATGTTCATTGTTGCTTTGATTGCGCAAGATTTATGTGCCCCGGCTGTTTAAGTGCACATGAAATTATGCGGGCTGCATTCGAGGGACACAAAGTCATGCCCTTGAAAGAATTTCAAACTGAAGACTACGAAACCTTGTTGAAGCGACAACCCTACTGTTCCGAACAGTACCACGAGCGAGAGATCACAAGATTTTCCTGCCTTCCTTGTCAATCCTCTGTCTGTCACGCTTGCAGAGTCACTGACCACCGAAACCATGAAGTTATTTTACTTGACCAAGCGGCTGACAACGAGAAAGGCAATATCATGGCAGAAGCTGAAGCCACAAGAGAAAACGAGAAAGCCTTGAAGGATGTGATTCGAAAATATGAGGAAACCATTTCTAAGCTGGAGAAAATTAACTCGGCCAAGGAGAAAACGGAATCACTGCTCAAACAACTGATCCAAGCGGTTGAGTTTACACAAACTCTGGTACAGAGAAGCTCGAGTTCACATATCATGCAAAATAAGGAAACTCTCAAACACAGATTTCGAGAGCTTCGTGAAATTGAAAAGGCAAAACACCACGAGACCTCATTCATCAAATTTACCGCGGTTTCTGTGGAGGGTTTGAGACTGGGCGATATCACAACCGAGGGCGTTGATGTGAGTCAATGCACTCTGGAAGATCTGGATCAAATTCTTCAGGCTGGTGTAGCAGCAGAATTTTTGTTATGTCTCAGAACACCTGAGGGAGAGATAAGCAACCAGCGTGATCTTAAAAATCAAATTAAGGTGCTCATTGAACCCACAAAAGACGTCACAAATATGAAAGTTAGCGAGGACGCTGAAAATGGTAA
>JAEMPF020016491.1:0-12591 GCA_022496165.2 Catalaphyllia jardinei | reverse complement strand
AAGCAAAAATGGCCAGTTTACACAACAGTCCCACAAATTCAAACCAGTTGTTGCGACTTGTTCCTCAAAACGCTTCGTGTGAACTGTTCGTGGGACCAGTCCCAGCGACTATTCCCTTCGTGTAAACTCTTCAGGGGACTAGTTGCAGGGACTAGTCCCCTTGTTTTTGCTGTGTTATTTTATTGAAGTATCGCCCTCATAGCTAGTAATAAATTTCGTGATCCCCACGCTCAATCTCTTCGCATACATATTCACCTTTCGACGTGTATATTTAGCGCTTTTAACGGTAATATGACAGTAATATTTCTAACTATGATGCTGACCTACAGATTAATGAAGTCGCCATGGCCTCGTTGTCTCTTGATCCGTGTCTTCCCGATATCTGATCAGGTTTCTTAGCAGAAGATTTCACAGGCGTCAAACAAAGCACAACAGGGGGTATAAATTAACGTGAGGCCCGATTCGCTTGAAGGGGCAATCCAGCATGGGTGTTTCAGGGGGATGCTCCCCCGTAAATTTTCAAATTGTAAGTTGCCAAAGATGCAATTTCATGCATATCGGGGGGCAAAGTGTTACGGAAAATGAGGTACGTGTTTATAATAATAAAATTAGATATAGGAAGTAGCACTGTTTTACATGAATTGTGAGGAGTTTGGGACACCTAAATAGCTTATAAAACTAATCAAGTAGGTTCCCAAAAGTAACTAAATTTAGCAGAGGAAATACAGTTTTAAATAAAACATTTATGTTAAAAGCATGAATGTAAAGGTAGTAACATTTTAATTTCACTAGGGCATTTGTTTTATAAACTCGTGTGCAATGAGACACCGAAAACGATATTAACGCAAGCAACTACAGTACTGTACCGAAGTCTGTTTTATTTGAAAGAATACGAGAAAATATTTTGGAACTGTAATGGGCGACAAAAGTACCTGAGACAATTTTAGAAAATGGCACTTTTCGATATTGGAGCACTTAATTGCTCTATTTTATTTGCATCTAGCGTTAATTCTCTCCCCCGGCCCCCCAATTTAATGTTGTGTAGGTGGTGTGATCTGCGTTGTCTAAAAAGTAGAAAAATCAGCATTGGGTTGAAAGAAAGGGTGGGGGGGGGATGCTTTCAAGACGGAGAAAATCGAATTTTACTGCAGTGTCTCAACATGTTTGTCGCTCATTGGGTTGAAAGAAAGTGGAGGGGGGGGGGGGGTATGCTTCCAAGACGGAGAACATGTTTGTCGCTCACTGTAACATTTCAAGATGGTTACTGTATTTTCAAACCCTTTAAACCCCCTAAGCTTTTGTTTTGAATTCCGCCCGGCTGGACCAGGCATATTTATTTGTTTATTCCTTATATTCTATGGTAATTTTTGTTGCCATTACACGTTTCAGGTAATCGGTTTTTAACCTAGCAAATACGGCAACTGTCGCTTTAGTCTTTAGTATTTCACAAGTTATTTTAAGGTGAAAAAAAATCTGCGAAAATCACTGCGAACAAAGAAATAGACGCCCCATGCAAAAGAAAACCACTGCACGGCACGTTGGCATTTGAATGGTTTTCTTTCGCATGAAATATTTAAGGCCGAGACACACGATGCGACAAATCGCTGCGACACGTCGCAGAGACAGGTTGCTGCAACAAATCGCGTCGTGTGACATGTGAAAATCATTGTCGCTGCGACAGAATTTTGTCGCCGCGATCTGTCGCACGAATTCAAACTGGTTTGAATTCGTGCGACAAATCGCAGCGACAAAATAATCGCAAGCAGCCTTGTCGCACCGTGTGTACGCATCTGCGACAAATCGCTGCGACAAAATTTAAATCAACCAATGAGGAAGCATCATTTACTTTCCAGCCATGTTAAATTTGAACCAGTTTACATTTCCTCTCTTCCAAAATCGATTGCGTGCACCGAACAAGTGTCTTATCGCAGCGACTTGTCGCAGCATCAGTGCAGACGAGAGGACTTGTCGCCGCGATGTGTCGCAGCGATTCGTCGCATCGTGTGTCTCGGCCTTTAATTCGCTCAGTAATGATCGAAACACGAGTTTCACGCTGATTGATTTTCATTGCAATTTGAAATAACAAAATTGTGACTTCTCATTTTAACGAAGAAAATTCATTGTTGGGCGAGGGAAAAGTTATCCCGTGTTTTCCACTGAGACCCCGTGTTTTCCACTGAGACCCCGTGTTTTCCACATCCCGTATTTTCCACACCCCGGGACCCCGTATCCAGGAACCCCGTAACCCGTACCCCGTGACCCCTTGGTACAGGGCCCTATCCAGCGAAAAGAATAACAATTACCAGATTACATAACGTAAAGGGCGCCTATATCTAAAAACCCATTAAATTACCGAGTGGCCAGCTTCTGGGGAATGAAACTTCTGGTGACTGAAATGTTACAGTTTTTTATGATCTATATAAAAAAGTAGATTTAGAAGCCAGTGTTTGAGGTAAAAAAAAGAAACAAAAACAAAATAAAACAGTAAACTGTATACGATTGATTTGAAAATTTTGGAAACTAATGAAAGGCTCTTCGGTAAACCAGCATCTTACGGGCGTGTCACATAACTAGAATAAACAAAAGGGATAAAAACTAAAAAAAAAAAAGCGCGGCGATATGAACAATACTAAGCTTGATGAGTTACTTGAAGATATATTTACAAATCGCAGAGATGTCTGGGACTTAACATATAGGATACTTCTACGAAAAAGAAAACTTCATGGCTGACACAATACTGAAGGTTAGATAAAATTAAACAAGGCTTACTTTGCGGTGTTATCGCTTTTTTCCCTGGCTAAAATCACAATCTTCCATATTGTAGGAATTGAGCCAGGAATAAGCCAACGACGATAGTCTTCCATATGAAACGCTCTTGAAAAACATTCCTCCGCGAAATGGACTGAGACCCACAACAAAGTTTCCGCTCGGGTTTAAAGTTCGCGCGGTGATTGTGCACGAATCTCAACCACTTATCTCGATCACGTTTTATTGTGGTACTAAAATGAGCAGAAATATCTGCATTCATATCTGATCTATTGCTGCATCCGTGTACTACACAACAATGGGGCATGATTCGATTCGAATAGAGCGCTAGATTCACGTTGCGAAACCACTTAACTGCGAACTACATAGAGATGTTATAACAAAATTCGCCATGTGAGCCTAGTCGGTTAGGAGTATGACGTCAAGGACTAACATGGTTTAATAATGGCGGACGAAAATTTCTCGGGAAAAACCGTAAAAAACAAAACGTCTTCCCGCGGTTGCTGGACAAAACGGCTTGGACAGGTGAGTAAGTACCGCTCAAAGATTCAGAAATTGCAAAAACAATGACTTCGAAAATTTTCGTCGCAGTGGCACTTTAACGCTGATCGTCGAGATCTTTAGCAGAACTAGTTAGCATAAAATAAGGCATAATAAATATGTGTCGGAATAGTCCGACTGGAAGTTCAAAATTTCAAATACAGAAGTGAAATTACGAGACTTCCTTTCCTGTTTTTAAGTTTTTGTTGACACACTAGTATGTCCTCCGCTTATAACAGCACCCGAAAAAAGAGAAAGGGGCTGCTGTGCTGCTTGCTTGCCTTGCTGAGAAAAAGTTGGCCGAAATGTTGGATAAGTGAGTTCGTTAAAATCGTGCTTTCTTTTCTCCAGAATAAGAGAGTCAGACTGGGCAGCCATTTCTGCCGAACTCAGTTCAATGAGAATTTGAGACATGTTCAACTGTTGTTTCTGTGAGACGGTAGAGTAGCTAGTGATACTTTGAACGCTTTTGTGTCCTGACAGTTGCATAATATCAGTTGGCGGCACGTCGTTGTTGATTAAAGTTTGAATCATAGTTTTTCAGCCGCTGTAGTTTTTGAAGTTTGGCCCGTGTTATTGAACCAAGGTTTCCCGGAGCAAGATTTTACAGTGTTTACTACTGCCAAGTAAAACGGTGCATCGTCGGTTTTCATTTCCGCGGGTCGCTTTTCGCCGTAGACTTTGTAGGCCTTTACTTGACATTTCTCGTTGTTCGGCAAGGCAAACATTTTCGGTGCAATGGCTCTTACATTCCAAGGTTAGTTTCGTGAACACGTTTATCTTTTATTGAATTCGAGGTACTCCTGCCCTGTAAAAGTTTGACTAAGTTTTACATCTTTCCAACACATTTCTCTGTGCTCCTTGCAGCCGCGTAACCCGGAATGGATTGTCTTGTTGAACCACATCGTGTTTTAAAAGCGCTTCTGTCGTAGAACTTCCCAAGAGGTTTTTTTCATACAGAACTTGTACATCTTTCTCACTTAAAGCAGCAGAACCATTAGGCTTGTTGCCCTTGCCTTTCCATTTTAGATCCCGTAGCTTTGAATTAAGCGCTTTCCGAGTTTGCTCAAACTGGACGTCTTTCATGCGGCAAAGTCCATGTTTTTTTTTCTACAAATGGCGCTCAAAGCGAAGCTAGCGAAGAATGCCCTTAAGGTATTAGGCTCGTATTCTTCGTTCTTTTCTTCTTTTTTTGCGAACCGTTATAAGGAACTCGCTGAGAAACTTGTTCAGCTCTTTAGGAGTCAACTAATCAGGAGGCGAGTCTCATTGCCTAAGATAAACCCACTATTGTTCCCGCTCACTAACTTAAAGGGAGCGAAGAATCGATCCTAAAATATTGTTGCACCACACGAAACTAATTCAAAGAAAACTAACAAATGGGGTTGCTCTTGGAACGCGTTCGATCGAATGTCTTTGAAAATGACCAAGCACATTCTTTGATCGCAGTGTTAGGTAACAGGGTCATTTTTGAAGTACTTTATCTGAAGTGGCTCGGCGGCTCGCCAGTCGCGTTTAATACGAATTTTAGCTTCCAGAATTTTAGAGTCGCGAAAGATATAGCAAAATTAGCAGCTCGCCCACTGAGGCAGAAGTATAGGACGCTGGACCAATAATTGGAGAAGCTGTGGATACCAGTGTGTTATTGGCCTCCAAGGTGCTATGATAGAGCATCTGAAACTACGTTCACCTTCAACTTCTTTAGGATTCTGCATAACAAACTGAAAGGAGAGAAAATATAAGGTTTCCACTCAAGGTTTTTGTTATACTGGCGAGAAAGCGAATCAGCCTTTAAATTTGAACTATCTGGAATATGATATGCCTCTAACATACAGTGTTGTGCAAAACACCATTCCCAAATAGATTTAGAAACTGCATGGAGGCTACGAACCGTTCCTCCCAAATTGTTAATGTATGCTACAGCAAGGCAGTTGTGTAAACGAACAAAACATTTCACACCGAAAAGAACTGCAGAAAGTTCAAGCCAATTGATATGCATAGTTTGCCCCTCTGAGGACCACAGACCACTACATGAAACTCCATTAGAAACCAGACCCCATCCTGAATGGGATGCATCTGTACCTAGTCATAGTCATCACTGTTGATGGTTTTGTAATCCTAGTAGCATTATATAAATGGCTGTTTAACACAAACCATTTTAAACTATCTCTGGCAAGCTGGGACAAATAAACAATTGCATTGTAGTCTCCATCTGGTTTAATGGCGGGAAAAGACGAAACGATGAGTCCAATAACATGCGCTAAATCACGAATAGAACAGTGAGGTTTCTCCCACAAGGACAATAATTGCTCTTTTAACTTAGTCAACTACTCTTCTGGAAGGGAAACAGTTATTGCCACTGAGTCAATTTCTTAACCCCAAAATACGATCTTTTGTGAAGGAATAAGAACCTATTTTTCTTTGTTGATAATAAATCCCAAGGTACCCTGCGAGCAGTTGGTTTCTCCTACGCCAAACGAGAGAGAAACTACTGCAAGCAACCGTTCGTTCTTTTGAAGTAACCGCCGTCCAGTGCCATAGACTAATAAATTACATTTAGACCGGTAAAACTAGTTTAAAACCACTTTGCATCATTTCATTCCTTACGGGAGAGATGAACTCAATAAATTGACCTTGCTCTCAATGTGTGGCTTCATAGCTCAGTTGGTAGAGCATCGCACCGGTATCGCGGAGGTCATGGGTTCGAATCCCGTTGAAGTCCTGATTTTTTTTGAGTCTTCTTTCCAATTGCTTAAATTGGAAAATTAACTGCGAGGATCATTCTTCACTTGCAAACATAGAAGTCGTGAAGAAAAAGCGTTTTTAATAAGTGGTAAATAATAAAAATACAGTGAGAATTGCATCGTTCTTTTGTCAGCGCTTTTGGTGGGATAAATTTTGGTTCTTTTGTACCAAAACACTTCCAGAAAAAAAAGAAAAACAATCACAAATGATCTTGGCATCTAATGCATCACGTGGGGCGTGACGAGCTCGCGCATGCTCGATGGAAAAGCAGACGGTTGCTCGCAGTGGTTTCTCTCCCGTTTGGCGTAGGAGAAACCAACTGCTCGCAGGGTAATCCCAAAGATTCTAGGATTTGAACAACAATAGCAGCCTCTTGGGAAGAAAGTTCACGAGAGGAGCTGATAATGGCCATACCATTGACATAATTGAACAGTCTTATTCCTTTGTTACGAATTGACCCAAAGAAAAGGCTTCAACATCTTGGTGAAAACTCTTGGAGCCGAAGAAAGGCCGAAGGGCAAAGAAATGAATTAAAAAAGAGTCGAGTTCCACTCAAATCTCAAATTCTTGTAATGATCCGGATATATGGAGATCGTAAAGTAGTTTTAAGATATTTTGTGGTCAAGAACTCAGAACCCGAGAAAAGGTCTAATACAGTGTTTAATCCCTCCATCTCGAAACGATGGTATTGCACAAACCCCCTTTTTCCTTCTCAATAAATTTGCACTTGATTCACATATTACAAAGTATAATCATCATCAATATCAAAGCAATAAAAAAAATAATAATAATAAAATAAAAGTACTGATTTGATCATTGTGCTTGAGTGATTCCACAGCCACCAGTTGCATCACCTCAGCACATTGGTTATAGGGTAATTTTTTCTCCTGTTAAAAATATCCCAAACCCTCTTTGCTGGTGTTTAAATTGCCTTTAACAGCAGTTATCCTATTTCTTGGATAACCAAAATGAGAGATTTATTTCGAGACCTTTTGAAATAAAACAAATTTGTTCTATGACCAATGGATTCTCATGCCGCTGTGGTTTCTGTGGTTGAAGATCTTGCCCATGATTGGTCATAACACAATAAACATTCCAGACATATTTTAGGTGTTCACGGTTTTGTGAGTTTGACTGGAAGGCTCTCTAATAACTTCCTTTTATATGTGCCGTGCACTTCAATTGTACAATGTTATAGCAGTGATTGGCCTTTTAAGGGGCTATACATTATTGTGAACTGCCAACGTACAAATAGTCCAAAAATGGAGTAGATTCTAGAAAGTAAATTTAACAAAGCCTGCAATGATTACAGACCGATTGAGGGTTGTTATTGCTTTATTCAAGTGAAACATACTTAGTATAAGCTTTTGCTGACAAGGATAATACAAATCTAGAATATTTATTATTGTATTCCAACTCCGCTTACCTTTGTATTATCTAGTGAAACCACAACCTGCCTTTTGGAACATTTGGGACTCTAATAGAACCAATAAATTGTAACCATTTTAGCGTTCTGGAAACAGAATAAAGTATACGTGTAAATAAGCAAATTAATTTCAAAACTATTATCAGTTAAAGACTATTAAATTACTGTATAACTAAAATAACACAATGGTCACCTATTAATTTGCTATGAACTCCAACTAGACTCGAACATACAGCTGTAGAATATTTTTCCTTTATGTTCTAATGATACTAATCTATGCAGTGCATCATTTACTCTGAATGACAGTACTGATTACAAAAATCCAACAGTTTAGCTGTCCTATTTTAATGATTCTGTGGCTATTTTTTTGAAGGGCCAGGGGAATGACTGTACAACCGAAAATTTACTAATGGCCTATAGAATTTAGTAGTGTTCAAAGATGTTCAGACGTAACACTTCCACTTTGCTGGCAATGAAATTGAAAATTTTCAGTGTAAAACGCAGACTACGGACTGCAGACTGTTGTAAAATGCAGACTGAGATTAAAAATGCGCACTTGAGACAACTCACTTTTATGGTATATATTGTGTTATAATAATAGTATCAGACCCTGATCTTACCATCAATTTCATTGATACATTGCACCTGAATCAAAACTCTTGCGACCATTTAACCTTTCTCTTCTGTCAATCATACATTCCTTATATGGTGTTATACTTGTAGGCCATGGCCCTCTTGTTTTCAACATATGCGGGCGCTGTGTAGCCTGTTCGTTGAACATGCAATGGCTGCTTGTTATTCTTTAAGTTTACTTTGGTAAGTCAGAGGTGTTTTGCTTACGCAGGGGTTTAGCGTGAGCATTATACATGTTGCAAGATTTCTGCAGGTAGGGAAGACAGTAAAGAAAATTTCAAGAATTTACATGTACAGAAATACCTCCAGCGTTGATTAGCCACCCCAGACACGAAACGCAAGACAAATAGACAGTAGGATAAGAAGAATAACAATTAACCACGTTGAACAAACAGGCTACGCAATGACCAAATGATTTTCGAAAACAAAACCGGCATTCATATAACACCATATATGAATACTTGATTGACAGAAGCAAATCGCCAAATGTTCGCAAAAGCTTTGATTCAGGGATCGCGTATCATTGAAATTGAAAAAAAAATGATTATTCAAGCTAATTGTAGTGAAAGACTACACTCCAGTCAGCCTGAATCACACTCTGGTTACAACCACGCAATATCACTCCAGTTAACCGGGATATCACTCAGTTTAGCTTGGACATTACTCAGGTTAGCCTGGATATCACTAAGGTTAGCCTGAATAATGCTCCAGGTACTCTGTTTGCGGTTAGGATTTAAAAGTGAGAATGGTAACATCATTGAGCTAAAAAGTCTAAGCTCTGCAGTCTGCATTTTACCCTCAGTCTGCAGACTTTTTTTTACCTTTCGGTCCGTACTCTGCTAACCGAATCAAAAATCTAGTGTAAAATAGGCTTGCTTAAACTGTAAAACTGTAATCAACCCTAACGCCTACCGCTGTCAGCCATAACAAATTAAAAAAAAAAGACAACATATCGGATAGCTCACCTCTTAATCTTTTCAAAAAAGTACCTATTCCACAAGTCACCCAAGCGCAATTTTAGGGTTTGTATGGTTAAGTGTGGCTGAAATGTAAGAGTTTGTATGGAAATTAGAAGTTGACATTATAGTCGTTCAATGTGCGAGTTATTTAATTACCATACTTTAGGACATTTAATGTTATCATTCTTGTCCGTGCTAGAGAGTTTAAACGTTATTTGAGCGAGTTTTGATATATATGCCCTATATATGGTATTATAATAAGGTAAGAAGCGTTGGCCAGATTAACCACGAGACACTGTTTGGAGCATTTACTCAATATTTTTCGCTGAACTCATAATTTATGGCCTGTAGTTTCTCTCTCTCTACAGTCCAATGAAGTACACACACAGATTTCGGTGTACCAGCTGAGCGGTGACGACAGTAGACTAACCAACTTCGGAGGTTGCCCCGTCATTTTAAGCTATTTTTCCCAGCTAGCGCGCTGAAAACTGAATGTGTTTAGCTTCCAATATCGCTTGCGATCTAAAAACTCTGTTCAAAATGGTCAAATCCGACGTGCTTTGCAGGGCTACAAACTCACCACAACATGCTGCCACCAGTGCTGCTCGGCCCCTCTTCAGTGGAGAGAGTCAGCTGAGTGCAGGCGAAGGACTACGTAAAGGGCGACAGAATAAATAGAGATAGAGATCAAAATGTAGAATGTCAATCGTAAATAAACGAGAGAAAACAGAACGATACAGTCCAATTAATTGCTGAAACAGCGAAACGCAGAGTATTACTCAACGCTGTGGATAGCAGAGCTTCACGGCACTGTCAAGTCTTGCTCTCAACTCTTACCTTTCCCGTTCTTCCTCACTGAAACCCTGTCTTGTGGACATTACGTTAACTCGGCTATCGTTTGTTGGTATAACAACACAAATGAGTTTCCTTTTCTTAAAATCCGCCAAGATGACATTCTTTAGCTCTCACGTAAGGATTACCTCGATACGCTCCTCCGCCTGTCAGTCCACCAGAGTGTGTAAGTACGGTGACGTCATAACCCAGTTTTCTCGGCTTGATGGGTTACCAAATTTGCCAAGAATGGGGCGCCGTCCTAGCAGCCCTTCATGCCGCCTAGGAAAGGCAATGACTACTAGACTAGTGAACATCACGATTTATTAAACATATAACTTGCTTAATAAATACACAAGTCAAACAGAAGACAAACCCGAGACTAGTAAACTGATCGCCAAAATTCCGAATTTTGACTCTTCACCTAAAACTACTTCAGTAGTAAATACAAAAAGAAAGAAAAACGACAGAGACAGAAAGAAAGACAGAAAGAAAGAAAGAAAGAAAGAAAGAAAGAGAGAAAGAGAGAAAGAAAGAAAGAAAGAAAGAAAGAAAGAAGGAAAGAATGCAAATAAAAAAAAAATAAAAAAAATAAATAAATTAATTAATAAATATCTTGATTAAATACTGCCCCAATGATTTCGCTGCCACCTAGGTAGTAGTTCTTAATAGTTCGAAGTAGTCTCAGCTCTTTCAAACCATTGGCCTATGTTTCAAAAGGATTTCAATCATCTTCACAACCGGTTTCATGCACATGCAGCAGCTGATTTATCAGACCTCTCTATTTTGTAGCAAATGTATCTGCACCTTATTTATAGCTCCCTCTCCTATGATTTTTAAGGTCAGGGATTTGAATATATGGGAGTTTCAACAGGTAAAGTTCTCTACCTTTAACAAACCCCCAACCATATTGGTGAAAGATTTAATGACATGTCTTAATTAACTGTAACGGCATACGTATAATACTAGACTACTAAGAATTCCGTCCGCTTTCCCTCCTGTAAGACAAATGTAAGGAAACGTTTACTCTGTTTCCAAGGCACCAAAAAATTATTTTTCTTATCCGCGAAAATAAAATACTCAAGTATTGTTGTGTTTACCTCTTAAACGTAACTCATCTTTCTTCGTATAAGCTTATTTAACTATTCCTTAGTGAGCTTGCGTGTAATATCCCATAAAGGTAGTCCCCTACACGTTCCTTTTTATACTTTTCTGGGCGCCCTTGTCTCATAGATTTGATAATAAAACAGGAGCCATAATCAGGGACGGAGACCGTAAGTGCACGCCATTTCTAGTGTTGGGGTTGGCCAGAACAAATTGCGCCATCGCCTGCGGCACACGCGGGTACATTCCTGCGAGGATTTTCGCGGATATCGCGCAGGGGAAATGGTGTCCAAAATTCTCGAACCTGAAAACACACACTTTTTCCGTTAAATCAGAGCATAAGAAAACATAGTAGAGTCCTGTTTCTTCTTCTCTGCCTTATCCCCTGCCATTGCTGTGAAAAATTGGCAAGAGAATCTCGCAACTCTCACCATTTCATCTCACAACGTAACAACATCCACGCGAGAGCCCCAGACAGGTGCGTGGATCAGCGCAATTTGTTCTAAAAATAGAAATATCGTCCCACATAATGGGTCCACGCAGATTCCAAGACTTCCGGTCTCTGTCCCTGATTATGGCTCCTGTAATAAAATTATATTTATTGTTTGATTAGAGTTAAAAACACTGAGACTAAAACTTTGCAAGTAAGTTAGAAATGGAATGCTGTTAAACAGTAATTTTCTCGTGCAATTAACACTGCTTGTGATTATTTGTTGATAGATACTTACAAAACAACCGGTTAAAGGACTTACCTCGGGACATCTTCAAAAATATCAGCCCGTGGATCCTGTGAGTAGATCTACATAACAATCCCACCCCATCTTATTCAGACAATATAAACGCGTCTCGCTTCATTGTTGGACATTTGGAACATGTGTTGGCCAGTCAGAAAGCCCCCATGGTTGCTAGCGTTCTGAATTTGTACTGTAGTCAAGTTAAGTAAAAATGAAGAAGGTAAATTTAAATGATTTCTTCACCAAAAGGCTCCGAATTTTTACACTGCATTCCCAACACCCTATCAGAGAGCTGCATCTGATCTCGTCACTCCCATGCCGTCTCACACTGGATTCTTTGTGCAATTGATCGCTAAAATTGATTCTACTTGTTCAACGGACGTTTTAAAATGCCATGTGAGGGTTTAAAAAATCCATCGTCACTGTGGTGAAAATCAAGTTATATCACGCCACAATGACGTTAAACATTTGTATGAAATTTGGCAGAAAATCGGCAAAATTGATTTTAAAATCAAAAAATTCTACACTGAAAGATGCACAAATCATAACTCTTCACAGAATATTTAGTAATACAGAACTAAGTTAAGAAAGGTTTCAAAACATGGATACAAAGGAGCAAATTACTTAACAGTAAAATGTTTTAATTCTTGAGCAGGGCCCTGTTTAAAACGAAATAGGATAACCTTAGTGTTAGGGTTACATTTTTTTGTTTTTTTGTTTTTCCTTCGTTGACGTGTTTACAATGCAGCTTGGTTATTCTACCACTAGGATAAGCTGAGCACTAAGGTTACCCTAGCGCCAGGGCCAGTATCATCTCTGCCTTCTCTTTTAGGTTCTAATCAGCAAAAAAAAA
>JAEMPF020016490.1:0-2500 GCA_022496165.2 Catalaphyllia jardinei | reverse complement strand
CTTCGAGGGATTCAGGAAATTCAAGTGCACAGTGCTCGGAAAAGAAACAATGTTACAAACTCTCAGCTACCAAGGAGCTCCCCCAACCCAGATGGCACAACTATCCGGACACAAAACTCTTAGTATCGACAACTTGAGTCCCCTTTCGAAAAACATAAGCAATCAGTAAAGTCAAACATTGTGGCAAACATATCTAGTGAAAAAGCTGTCAGCCTGCCCAATGTAGCAACGTGCAATCCTTTTAGTATGGAATCAATTTAAGAACCCTAGTTCAGCAGTCGGTAGTGTTATTTAGTGGAGCTGTTATTCAGGTTGGATAGTTACAGTTATTATTAAACATTGTACTCACTATCAGCATTCTGATTGGCCAAGATTGGCAATTCACCTGATTTTGTGGAGTAACATGATTATAGTATAATCTGCTATCCAATTTTATTAGTCAACAAATTGTAACACTATTCAAATATGGTCATGATTCTCTCGATATCTGTCATCCGTAGGTAACAGATATCCGGCGATATCGTAGCTTCGTACGTGGGAAGAAAAAGTGAAGTGAGAAAATGTCGACAGAGAGATTTAAAAATGTTACGCTGTTTTGTTATCAATTTGTTGAATAATAAAACAATTATCCTGCTCAATCTCGCGGAATATCGTCTGATTTTAGCCGACTCGGCCTACGGCCTCGACGGCTAAGTATCAGACGATATTCCGCGCGATTTCGCAGGATACCTTATTCGTACTAATTTTCGCGAGGCTTTAATTTCGCGATTTTCGCGAGTTGTGAAAAATCGCGAAATTAAAGACTCGCTAAAATTAGGATTTGCGAAAATTAAACACTCGAAAATTAACACACTTCTATAATTGCTTTAATCAATGATTACCTACGTTTATAGCTACATGGTAATTGTCATCAGTCTATTTCTCTTCTACTTCAGCGCTTTCTTCATACGAATCACTCATTTCTTCTTCTTGTACCTTTTGCTCTTTTAAAACATCTTTTGTGCAGTCATTTAAATGTCCATTTAGGTCAGGCTCTTTATAATTAGGCCAACACAAACTCTATGTATTTGTCAATTATCTTTGTATTTGTCAGTAATAATTCAATAAAAGTCTGTCTTTTCTCAATTTTCGCGAAATCAAATGCCCTGAATTTATCATTTTGTGCAAAATCGCGAAAATTAATGCTCGCGAAATATTCGTGTTCCAAATTCGCGAAATTAAGTGCCCGCGAAAATTAGTACGAATAAGGTAATTGTTAAATATCTGCAGATTAAAACGTGCGCAGTGCCCACTGCACACTTTTGGCTAAAGAGCGCAAGCATTTGAATGGTTTCGAGTGATGCGGCCGCTTGGTGCGTTTGCCCTTGTATTTTTACAAGCACAAGTTTTTGTATATTTCCCATAAAACGATGTATAAAGAAACAACAATTGAATCCGGCCTCGGCTGATTACACTTGCCTCCAGCTTGATTGTTCCGGGTATAACAAAAACCTCCTCCAATTATTGTTTGTAACTAAAACCGAGGCAAGCCTCGACCTTGATTATTCTGGATATAACCAAAACCTCATCCAATTATTGTTTGTAACTAAAACCGAGGCAAGCCTCGACCTTGATTATTCTGGATATAACCAAAACCTCATCCAATTATTGTTTGTAACTAAAACCGAGGCAAGCCTCGACCTTGATTATTCCGGATATAACAAAAACCTCATCCAATTATTGTTTATAATTAAAACCGTAAATTAGTCGCAAAAATAACACCACCAGAAAGGTGGCTGAGGAAAAGACTTCGCGTCCTGTTTAGCAGTACTGATAAAGATTACTAAAGTAAATATTTTAAACAAACCATTTTCTAAGAACTACCGTATTTTTATTTTTTTTTAAATGAGATTTTCACATCAGTTATTTTTAAACCGATGTTGATCTATTACCTTTTTATGTTTCATAATTGTAGGCATTCGCAAATTCTCTCTGTCATTTATACATTTATACATAGTTTTGAACTCTTCTGCTTCTTACAGAAGAAGACATGGCGTCCTCTTCCAGAGTTTTTCAATTCGGAAGAATAAAAGTGCCGTGGAAGAGAGGAATTTAATGCGGAGTGCTACCCCAAAGTTAATACGTGCAGTGACTTAAATTGGTCTTTTTACAGGGGAATGGCATAATGGTATAGGAAAGACAAAAATCTAGCAATCAGGCCTTACACTATTACAACTGACCAGTCCTAAGTGCAAAGCTTTCGCACTAATATAGTTAACATGACGGCTGTGTCACTGAATTTTTTCGCGCATTAATTTTGTCGAAAAACTGTGCAAAGAAAATGGTGAGTGTTAAGTTAAAAGAACATTAAATAGGTAGCAACCATTTGTTTACTCAGTTGCTGTGTTGGTAATTAATTAATTTTCGTAAGTCAGGTGCAATGTGCTTTATATCTAATATAACGCCTCATACTAATGACAAGTGCTTTATTTAAGAAACAGAAAACATGTGCCGTGTTTCT
>JAEMPF020016489.1:0-12594 GCA_022496165.2 Catalaphyllia jardinei | reverse complement strand
TTCCTCTAATTCTTTGCTCTCTACTTTCCCAGCCATGCAGTATCAGTTTTTTTCTTTTTGATACCTTTTCTCATTTTAGAAATTATAAAAAATGCATTCACCGAGGAATCACTATACCACAAGGACAGCAACATGTTTAGTCTGCTCAACAAAGTTAAGTGCTGTTCGGTGGGGATGGGTGGCCAAATACGAATACCCCGTGTTGTAATAAGTTTCTCTTTTATTTTCCCCCCTTCCTTTTCCAAGGCGATATTAAGGACTGCAGAACTGCCATCCTTGTGCAATGGCGTTTTTTCTATTTATCAACTTTTTGTTCCTCATTTTTTATGTGTATTATCGTATAAATAAACAGTGGGACACAGCGGCGGGACACGTCGTTCGAATTCTCCTCAATTCTCTCGACTGTTGATCTTTCAAAACACTAAATCATAGCTTGAATCATTCGAAAATTCATATAGCTCGTCAATATTGTGTCTTTCAGTGTCTTCTATTTCTTTTTCGACAATCGAGTATGGTTATTAAAAACCTGTATGAGCGGGAATTTTCGGGAAATGAGACTTCTATAATTACAGGTAGCTTCTATTTTTATTGTAAAAACGCTCGTTCGAGAATTTATTAATTGTCGAACCTTTCTTCGTGTTTTACACCGAGTCCGTAATGCTCAGTCCGCGTTTTATACCCGAGTCCGTATTTTATACGGAGTCCGTAATGCTTAGCCCGAGTATTATACCTGAGTCCGTGTTTTATACCCAGTCCGCAGTCCGTGTTTTATACTGACCGATGAAACACACAACTGATCGAATATCAAACACAACTAAACGAAAAGGTGACATGCACAACTGATCGAATCTCAAATACAACTGATCCAAAAAGTAACATGTACAACTGATTGAATAAAACACACAACTGAACGAATATCAAACACTTCTTATCGAAAAAGTAACATATACAACTAATTTAATAAACACACAACTGATCGAATATCAAACACAACTGATCGAATTTCAAACACTTCTTATCGAAAAAGTAACATATACAACTAATTTAATAAACACACAACTGATCGAATATCAAACACAACTGATCGAAAAAGTAACATGTACAACTGATCGAATTTCAGACCCAACTGAGCAAAAAAATACCATGTACAAGTGATTGAATAAAACACACAACTGATCGAATATCAAGCACAACTGATTGAATTTCAAACATAGTACACTTCTGATCGAAAAAGTAACATCTACAACTGATTGAATAAACACAACTGATCGAATATCAAACACAACTGATCTAAAATGTCACATGCACAACTGATCGAATATCAAACACAAGTGATCAAAAAAGTAACATGTGCAACCGATTGGATAAAACAGAAAACTGATCAAATTTCAGACACAACTGAGCAAAAAAAAGTATGTACAACTGATTGAATAAACACACAACTGATCGAAAAGGTCACGTGCACAACTGATCGAATATCAAACACAACTGATCGACAAGTAACATACAACTGATTGAATAAAACACACAACTGATCGAATATCAAGCACAACTGATCGAATTTCAAACACTTCTGATCGAAAAAGTAACATATACAACTGATTTAATAAACATACAACTGATCGAATATCAAATACAACTGATCGAAAAGGTCACATGCACAACTGATGGAATATCAAACACAAGGCTGACCTGATTTTTGTCAGCAAATCCCTTTGTTATTTTTAAACATTGTTTGGGGATACTATCTTCTGGTTGATTTTCAAGGTGAATCCAAAATTTTAAGACATTTAGATCAGCTAGCTCTTTCAGTGGTAGTCAACCCAGTTCATTTCTACAGGCTACATTAGGGCATTGTTTATTTACGCCTAAAGCTTGTTTGCAAAGAGAAATATGTGCCTTTGCGATAATATCTTTCTCCCACGAGTTATTGTCATCTTTATCATAAATACTCCAAACCGCAGAGCCATGCATGAGGATAGGAAGATACAGAGAGTTAAATATCTTGTTGATGATATCAACTGGCAATTTTAGAAAATCAAGGTGGCGACGAGTTGCAAAGAACGATCTTCTTGTTTTCTCTTTTAAGATGGTTTTGTTCTCTTTAAAGCTGCCATTTGTTGAAAATCTGACCCCTAGATAAGAATAACTATTGGTAATTTCAACTTTTTCTCCGTTAATAACAAATTTGTGCTTTAAAAGGGTCGATTTTCTTTGTTTCTTTTGAATTATCATGGCTTTTGTTTTTTTTTTTGTGTTGATGTTCATCCTCCAGTCGCGGCAAAATTGGGGGAGTGTAGACAGTGCATTTTGTAACCCATCTGTCGAACTTGAAATAAGTACCAGGTCATCTGCATATAGTAGGCAATTCAGGGATGAACCGTCTGGTAATAATATTGGGTCCGTGTCTTGTTTATCAAGCAGAAAAGGGATTTCATTAAAATAGAGATTAAAAAGCATTGGAGAAAGGATGCAGCCTTGTCTAACACCATTACCGTAATCAAAGCATTTACTTCTTTGGAATCCATGTTTAATGGAACATTTTGTCTTGGAATAGAGAGTCTTAATCAGGTCATAAAAGTTTCCTCCAATTTTGTATCTGAGCAATTTGCAGAGTAAACCGTCATGCCATACTGAGTCAAAGGCCTTTTTAAAATCTATGAAACAGGTGTAAAGTTTGCCTTTGGTTGTATGAGTGATGTGTTTATCAATTAGAGTCCTAAGAGCGAAGATATGTTGTGTTGTACGATGATTTTACATGAAGCCAATTTGAGCTTTGTGTAAGATATTGTGGTCCCCTATAAAATTTTTCAGTCGATTATTGAGGACGGCACTGAAAAGTTTTCCTAGGCAACTATTTATGCATATGCCCCTATAATTTGCTGGGTCTTGTTTGTCTCCAGATTTGAATATGGGAGTTATTACACCCTCGCACCAACTTTGTGGAAAGTATCCACTGGTGAGGATATGGTTAAACAGTTTGCAGATTGCAGACTTCTAGTGAGGAGAGCCGGTTTTGAGCATTTCATTTCGTATTCTGTCAGGACCAGGGGGTTTTCCAGATTTTAAGAGTTTTATTGTAGTTTCAACTTCATCGATAGAAATGGGGTCATCTAGATAGTTATGATCATGTTTCTGTTGTTCTAATGCTGAGTTGTCATTTAAAACAGACAGGTGGAATTCAGATAATGATGAAGATTTTGGTTTTGAATGCAAATTTTCAAAATGATCATACAGCTTGTCGATGGGTGCTTCCAGCATACCGTTTGTAACATTTTGATCAGTTTCATTGAGTGATTTCAGATAGCTCCAAATTTCATGGTTTCCTTTGTGTTTAATTAGGTTATCGATTTTTGAGTTAAGTAGTTTGGTTTTCTTCAATTTGATAAGTTTTTTGAATTTTTTGCGTACCTTATGATAATCTTCCCTAAGAGATACATCAAAAGGATTCCTATGTTTTTTATTAGATAGCTCAGTCAAAGTCTTCCTCAGTTGGAAACATTCTTGGTCAAACCATTTCTTTGAGTGTTGTTTTTTTACGAGCCTTCTTTTGGCAGTTTAATTTGAGAGAACGTAAAGATATTTCGTTTAGTAAATCAGTGAAAGTCTGAGTGGGCAGATTAATTCCGTCTTGGTTATGGTCGAAATGCGTTTGCTTGAACATTAAAAGACGTGATTGGAATTCATCTGAAAGAATTGTGTCGACGAAGTTCTCTCTTGAATTGTTTTCCCACAGGAATTGTTTGGGTAGGTTAAAAGTTTCTATAAGCGGTTCTGTTTCATTATGGATTGAGACTGGCGAGAGAGTGTTTATCGAACAGATAATTTGAAAGTGATCCGAAAATATTGTTGGTTTTTTTACAATGACGTTGTCTACTAAATTTAGCATATTGTGACTAATAAAGTAATCAACCGTACTTATTCCTTTTGGTGAGTGGTAGGTGAACTTTCCAAAAGAGTCACCCTTTGATCTTCCATTTAAAATCCGTAAATCACAAGTTTTTCAGATGTCAAGTAAACAGTTACCATGCTCATTAATATGGTTGTCAAAGTTCTTCCGTCTTTTTAGATTTTGGCATGGTAAATCATGGTTGTCGCCTGGTATATGAACACAGACACAACTGATCGAAAAATTCACATGTACAACTGATTGAATGAAACACCTTACTGGCTGAACATCAAACACACCTCTGATCGAAAAAAGTCATGTACAACTGATTGAATAAAACGAAAAGCTGATCGAATATAAAAAGCATAACTGATCGAAAAAGTAACGCAGACAACTGATCGAGTATCAACCACAACTGATCGAAAAAGTCACATGTACAACTGGTAGAAAAAAAAAACAGAAAACTGATCGAATATTACGCACAACTGATCGAAAAAGTCACTCATGCATATAACTAATCGAATAACAAGCACAACTGATCGAGTCTTTGGCAGAATTGATCGAATATCAAGGACAACTGATCGAAAAGGTCACACGTACGAATGATCGAAAAAGCCACGCAGACAACTGATCGAATATCAAACACAACTGATAGAAAAAGTCACACGCAGAAATGATCGAAAACGTCACGCATACAAGTGGCTCGAATAATACCTTAAAGTGAGCGAACCTGACCAGCACAACTGATCGAAAAACGTTATGCAACTGATAGAATAATGTCAACAATTGAAGGAAAAAAATGAACCCTGAAAACTGATCAAGAATATAAAACTGGTCGAATGTACCTGTCTGCTTGCAAAACTAATTGAGAAAGTCAAGACCAATCTTCTGATAAACCGCAAATATTCAGACCAGTCATTTGAATTCTGTAAACAGCCTTCTGTCGACCACGCCACATGAAAAAAAAATGGAATTAGAGGACACTTTATGTAAGTAACAGGCCTCTAATGCAATCATTATGGGATTAAACGACACGTATGACAATCGACAGCTAAAAAATAATTTTGAAACAAACGGCGCGCCATAGAAGCCATATTTAATTTGAAACTCATTCCCACTTCTCAAAAGTTACAATTGAGAAGCCGGAAGTCTGGCACGAGCACCGCACCTAGCAACGCATAAACAAACAATGTCTTTACAATATCAAAATGCTTTAAAAAGGGGACATTCAACTCGAGACGATAAGAACTCTTAAATACTAGGTGAAAGAGGTAACCAATATGGCCTTCGTCCAAAATTCAGTACCTTTAGATATACTGTACGGTACCTCTACACCTTTGCAATATTCATTATTTTCACTATGGATATTACATCTCTTTACACCGTCATCCCTAATGGCGAAGGTCTTCTAGCCCTCAAACATTTTTTTGATTTACGTACTGTTAAGGAACCAAACTCGGAAACACTGCTCCGCTTGGCTGAACTAGTTTTAACACTAAACTGTTTTTCATTCGCCGACAGTTATTATAAACAAATCAATGCTGTGGCCATGGGTACCAAAATGGGACCCAGCTACGCCAATCTTTTCGTAGGCTACATTGAACACCAATTTTTCAATCAATACAACGGCCCCAAACCTGACCTCTACCGTCGCTACATTGACGACTGTGTCGGCGCCACTTCCTCCACCAGAGAGGAATTCAATCAATTTATAACTGCTGTTAATTCGTTTCATCCGGCTCTTAAATATACCTGGGAAATTTCCGATACTTCTTTAGCTTCTCTAGATATTAAGGTTTTTGTCGAAGGCAACGGTTTATGCACCAGTGTGCACTACAAACCCACAGATTCTCATAGTTATTTGTTGTATTCATCTTCACATCCATCACATGTCAAGAATTCCATTCCTTATTCTCAATTTCTTAGACTTCGTCGCCTTTGTAGTGTAGACTCTGATTTTTCCTTAAAATCAGAAGAAATGTGCGAGTTTTTCGACAAACGTGGCTATCCTGCCTCTGTTGTTGAAGCAGGCCATCATCGCGCCCAACAAATTGATCGGCAGTCAGCACTACAAACGTCTCAGAAGGAGAATAACAATATAATTCCATTCACTCTCACATTTCACCCTCACAACCACGCAGTTAAATCCATCATTCTAAAAAACTTTAAATTACTTCAAAATGATCCCGATACTGGCAGAATCTTTTCGCAACCGCCATTAATTTCATTCAAACGCGACAAAAGCATAGGTAACTTTTTAGTCAGAAGTGCTTTTCAAACGAGTGAACAACCCGGTACTTTTAAATGTGCACGCGCACGATGCAAAACATGTCCTTTCATCTGCAACGTTGAAAAACTGTCGGGAGCCAAGCGATCTATTAAGATCACTGATCATTTTACCTGTACCTCAGCCAATGTCATCTACTGTATAACTTGCACCCTTTGCAAAAAGTTATATATCGGCGAAACAGGTAGACGACTAGGCGACCGATTTCGAGAACATCTTCGTGACGTAGAGAAAGACGACAAAAACGCATCTAAACCGGTCGCTAGACACTTTAATCTGCCGAATCATTCTACGCAACATATGACAGTCTGCGGCCTCTCCCTACATCAAGGAAGCACAGAAAGCCGCAAAGCTCTAGAACAAAAATTTATTTTTCAAATCGGCACTCTTAATCCTCACGGTATCAACGAACGTTTTTCATTTAACTAATTTATTCTGTTTTTCACGTTGCCAGGCACCAACCAATAGCGTAGCTCCATACTTCTGTATATAAACCACACACAACCCACAATTCCTCGATTCGCTCCGACGAAGGGCTAGCGCTCGAAACGTCAGCTTCTGAATCTCTTTACGGTGGCTAATTCACATTATCAACTCAGTTGATAAAACCAAATTACCTTTGCAATAGACTACAATGCCAACCATGACTAAACGCCTTTACACGAACGCATTCATAATCCATGATTACTTCTAGTTTATATTGCACGATATTTGCTTTCGAGGACTTCCAGGGGCAAAACGTTGAAAATAAACATTTTTCCGTGAAATGTTGCTTACTTGCATTTAATATTGTGGCGCTGGGCCCGGTTGTTTCATAAGAACAAGGTATTTGTATTAAAGTAGAGCGTATGTTGTTTCTTATCACACATATCATATTTACTCACGTCCGGTTTTTTTCTTCGGAGACGCCGTAGCTTTACTTCGAGAAAGCTACACGTTTCTGTAGAGAGGTTCTTATGTTTCTTCCATCAACTTGGTTAAGTATCTGTTTCTCGAGTTCGATGAATAGGTTTATTGCTCCTTTTGTCCCTTCTGACTGTCATGAAAGTATTGTTAGGTGTATATATATTCATCAGCTTCTTTAAAAATGTATTTATTCATAGCACTTATTATTGCGTAACCTGTATTCTTTTATTGCGTAATCTGTAATCAATCGTTTATCCAATAGTTTTCTTTCCTTTTTTCTATTATACACCTTGCGTCTACATATATTGTGAAGTTTGGGTTGATAGGTGTGAGTTGAGTTTTGTTTCCTGTGTAGAAGAAGGTTGTAGTGTGGTTACGAGCGACGTTAGCAAGTGCGAGGAAGGCCACCGGGAGCACATTTTTCATTCACTGAGAAGCCCATCAGTAAACCATCCCTAATTCACGACAAAGAGCCAGTTGCCGGGGGGGACGTTTGTGCAAAGGCTGGTCAAGGAATAGACGGACGAGTGAAGAGTGCTTTCGAAGAAAGCTGGCCGGATTAAACAGGAGAAGAAAAGTGGAAGAATTACGGACTGAGATAAGTTGTGACATAATGAAGTAAGTTGGAAACTGGGAGTATACTGAACGGGTGTTTTGGTTGGTTGTGTTGGTTGGGTTCAAGATCAAGCACAAGGACTTCAGACGCAGGGTGAATTGAACTGAACTTACGAAACGTTTGTTTTTAAAGTGTATTCTTTTAAACTAGATTAGAACGCTGTAGTATTTTATTATATTCGTGTAATCTAATTAAGGTTAATAATTTAGTTTAACTGTGTAGTTGTTGTAATATTTTTTTTAGACTTGTTTGGTCGTTACGGGTTTTCTCCGGTTTGTTTATGCATTGTGTTTCTATTTGTTAAAGAGGGCCCACCTTTGTGGCGCGGTATCGTCACACTGACACTATAATTGAAATGTAGTAGTTTACGTGCGAATCAGTTGACTGTTTTGCGTGTTGTATATCTCATTGTTTGACTTAGTTCGGGCAAAACATTAAACAATGACAGAGGAGAGAGAGGGTAGAGTCAGTTTTACCAATAACTAACTGGGTGTAACATTTGACCGTTAATATCATCATTCCTTTGAATTTTTTTGTCGTTAAAACAACACCTTCAGCTAAATTAATTCATGTACTTCTGTTTGCTGGGAATCCTAATTGAAAGGATCTTTTCAGATTTCTAACCGATTTTGCTCGGAAAAGATAAGGATCTTTAACAGCAGGCATTCTGGAACACACCTTTTGTCATACAGGTTCAGGTTATTGTATACTGCTGTGTGTTACTCCAGAAAGTTCTCTGAAATTTGTCCTCTATGCAATATTTAATAGAAAACATGAGGGCGTAGCCAGGGGGTCCTGGGATGCCCGTGACCCCCCTTTGTAAGCCTTTTTGTAACTAAACAACCTACAATATTCAGCTGACAATCTGGTGAGTACCCTCTGTATGACTCAGTGTGACCCCCTCTTTGAAAAATCCTGGCTACACCAATGAAACATGTACAATGTTTCTTTCAAGTTTTAGTATAAATCTACTAGCATTCTAACACGAATGTCATTCTCTGATTGGCTACGCTAGTCACTATCTATTCTGTGATTGATGGTGAGTAGCATAGTAGTGTGCCCTTGTTAACAAAAAAAGGCCGCTCTTTGGCGTTTTCAGTGTCCGTGAAGAGGATTTAGATAAACTTGACGGACTAGTATATTTATACTAAAACAATTGGATTAATCGCTCTTGATTTCTATGCATGATAGTTGACTTGGGCTGCGCCCTCAAGCTCTTAATCTAATTGTATAATAGAAACACGAGTGAAGTTAGGCTGAATGAGAAATGCTGTGGGAACACAAGCCATAGGCAAGTGTTTCCACAGCTTTTTTGAGTTCTTGCAGACTTTCACAAATAGTTATTTTACTCAATATAAACATGGAGAACATGTTTCATAGTTCTTTTAGATAATCAAATCAATGCACGCACTCTGATTGGTCAATCAGCTGCGGGTTATTGTGCCGGTAAACCCACGAAAAAATCACGCGTCTTCTGAATCATTATATAAAAGCAATAGATCACAAGTTTTCTATGGTTTATAGGCTGATAAACCACTTGGGATGTTGGTAAAACACTCGAAGAATTCGTAAACCACTCACCTGCGGCTCGTGGTTTACAAATTTTTCTCGTGTTCTACCAACATCCCGCGTGGTTTATCAGCTTATAACCCACAGAAACTTGTGGACTATTGCTTAATTAGAAAACACTGCAACGAAAAAAATGGAAAGAACATCCTTACTTTGATTATCAAAATGTATATTCTCTTTGCTCACGCTATCGTTATTTCAACAGCTTGTACTAATTCAATGCTTTTTCAACTAATCAGCATGCATATTTTCTTAGGGCTGTTTTCTAAAGCTCTATGCAACTTCCTAAGATAGAGAGTTCCAGAGAGGTAAACCCCACTTGGGCCTTGACAAGGGGAACTCCAGTGGAGTGGCAACTGAAGGTTCTTGGAGGCATGGCATCGCTACAATCCCATTTGCTAGAGACCAGAATTCTTGAAAGGGGCAGGAACCAAGGAAAGCAGAGGAAATGAGAGACCAGTCATGATGCAACAACCTCAATCGTCTAGGCCACACTTTATGACAGTGGAATGTCTTTATTCTTGCAAATACTTTTCCATTAATTAAAACTTAAGCATAATATTGAGTTTAAAAGCAAAAGGTGTTGTCCAAAATTTCTTAAGGTGATTCCTTACCATAGCTCTGCGTATCCCTACTACACACGATCTTTGCCTCAGTGCGTGCAAATGAGTGCATTCATGTACATAATGTAAGAGATTTCCCTCAGGCTAAGCTCGACAACAAAATAATTGCTCAGTGACCTTTCACATAATTTCAATAAAAAACAGTATCCTCAGTAACTGACAAAAACACAGCAGAAATCTATGGTTACTTTTATAAAAATGAAATGAATGCTACAGCGGGATACATAATGAGTGCAATGGTGCATGTTAAAATTATGCTTCCTCTAAAGGACAAAAAAATGCAAGCTATTTCAACACATTTTTTCTGGGACATAGATGATCAAAGAAAGTCAAACTCCGTGTGATAAACCATGCTACAGTGAAAAATAATTGAGCTTATTTGTTATACACTGAAATTACCAAAAGTCACCTAAATGACCATATTTGTTGACATTGTGGCATGAAAACAAGCAGTGACCCCTTCTTTTTATTACGTTTTTACTATCTCCTTGTCCTGTAACGATAGCATACCATGTTTAATCGGAAATCTATGGCAGGTTCTTTTTGGGTTGGCCTATTCTAAACTCTGGACCCACCTTGTTCCATGTAATAAACTGTATGTGCTATCAAGTTCAAACATATTGAAGGAGTCACCATGGCTACACGTATGAATACATATAAGTCTTAGAGAATATTTTTGGGCATCTTTGGAAATGCGGTGTGTGCTACGGCTACATAGTTTCTTCATATATTCCTTCAGTTTCTTTCCAGTTTCTTCGTATTATTCCTTCTGCCACATTAAGGACTGAGCCTACTTTTGTAAATGAACCTGTACTTAATCCAGTGACACCAGAATAGCAGCATATCGCTAACCAATAAATATTAACTTCTTTCAGCTGAAAACCTAGCTGTTATCTTTCGAAATTTACACTTAAATCCAACTGTAAACATGTACCTGCCAACCTTGTACCTTGAGTCTTCATTCCGAGGGTGTTTACCTGCAGATGGCGCAGTGTGCATGCAAAAACACAAATGTCTTACTTACTGGAGAGGTGACAGGAAAAAAAATGTAACAGGCACTGTAAAAGTTTTCAAAAAAGATCAATAACTTTAAAAAACATGTGGTTACCCCTACATTCTATGTTGCAAAATGGAAGTGGCTAGCTTATTCAACATGTGTTTAGTTTCTTGTTGTGAACCAAAGGTATTTCAACTCTATTTTAGCTAAACCAGAGGAAGGCTGTCAGAGATACTAAAAGCACTTATGCAACAATTTTGTTTTTAAAAATATACCAAACTAGATTTTAATGTTACCATTTGCCATGTAGTTTAATGATCTTTTCAAATGCGTTTGCCTTTCTGTAAGAGCGAATTCTAAGGAAATCTGTGAGGAAGTATTCTTTCCCTCTTTTTTTCAGAAAAATGCTAATGTCAGCATTTTTGTTGAGATTCAAGGCTAATTATCTCGAAAAAATATGTGGCTACCCCTATTTTTCTTTGTGGATTGCAATAGCCCTTGCAAAGATCTACTGGTCCTAACCTGGTACAAAAACCTTTGTATTTAGTAGGCACCATCCTTAATTTTAGCTCAAAACTATCTTGTGGCCTGATTGTAGAATTCAAACTGGCAAATTATAAAAATACATTTATTTCATTTTTGGGAATCGATGTCATCCTTGGTGTCATCACCATCATTGCCTGAGCTTCCCCCTACAGTGTGTATTATCATCGACAACCTTGCATACAACAGCTGCGCCTAAAGGACAAAGACAGTCAAAACTTAACTGTCCTACTGAAATGCCACGACAAATGGGGCAACCCATTTTTGTTGCCATTATGTTATTTGCAGTACATACACATCACACAAGGTGTCAAAGAGAGACTAATTTTCATGAAACAACTGTATAATCTAAAGAGTAGAAGAAATGATTGAAGTTTAGCTGGAAACAAACTCCTGATAACTTAAGAAAAGTTACATCACCATTTTCCAGGAAAACTGTTCTAAAAAAACTAGATTTAAATAAAAGATTTGGTGGTAGTGATCGTAAGTGACACCTTGGAAGGATGGGTTATTGGCCTTTATTAGAAGGAGCTACGTGGTTGTGCACCGTCACGTCTTTATTGTTCATTAGTGCGTTCACACTTTTGCTATTGCTCTCAATCTGTTTTCAGCAATTTATTCTTAGTTGGAAACGTGCAATGAGCTACACGCTTTATACCAAAAAATACTGTAGGATCGCTTAATCAAACTGAAGTTAGGGCTAATTACTGGCTTGAATATCGCGACTTTGTTTTCTTTTTTGAAATGTCTTCATGGTCATATTGATCTAACTCGTTCATTTAATTACTATTTTTCCTTTGTTACAAGTCAGACACGTCAAGCATGCTCAGGGCTGAACTTAAAGATTAATAATAATCTATTTTAATAGGATAGGAGATTTGTGGAGCAATATACCTAATGATGTTGGGCAGGCAGAGTCTATTGACTCTTTAAAGTGTAAACTTAAGTTGTTTTTATTTCAAAAGACTTTTTTAAGTTTTTGATGGCGACAACTTTTGTACGTTTAAATTATTTGTCCTAAATGTCGCCAGGTAAATACCTTTGCTGTGTGCACTTGTTAAGCAGCCTATTTTGTCTATTTATATTATTAAGTTAATATTTTAGAAGAGGGTTGAGTTGGTGCTTGAACCTAGTAGGAGCCTTATGTCCTAATGTTTTTGCACC
>JAEMPF020016487.1:7500-12597 GCA_022496165.2 Catalaphyllia jardinei | reverse complement strand
CCTGTTGTAGTACGAGCTGCCAACAAAGATTACTTTGATTCATGATTAATATGAGTAAAGACAAGGTCTCATGAGTAAAGACAAGGTCTCAGACATTGGTGTAAAAGCTTTATTATCACATCAATGCCAGCCAACAAATGAAAATAATGGATGCATTTATTTAAATAAAAGCTACAAGAAAGTTATTTCAAGAAACAAAGCAACATATTGCTGATAATGCAATACAAGATTGTTAAACAGCCTTGTAAAACATTAAGTGATATCATTCACATGCACTATCAACAAAGAGCGTTGTTTTGTGGCCTCATGTATACTGGCAAAGCTAAGTTCTAGGTTTAAAGGCACTAACACTGATCTTTCTACTGCTAAATTGTTGGAAATTAGGCATTAACTGCATGTTGGTTGAAAGAATAATTAGAAGTTCAAAATTGTCTTAATTGTTGGGAAGCAACTTAATACAAATCAGTTGTTCTGGGGTTTGAATTTCTTCCCTCACAGAGGTATAGACACATTTTCTGGGGTTGTCCCCAAGGATGCAACTCTGCATCTTAAGGTGACTCGACCCAGTTTTTTTTTTTTGGGGGGGGGGGGTACCATCCTACTTTGAAGCTCTCTGGTATCCCCCCACCTTTACTTTTATCTTAAGTCTAACACATAGAATGGATAACAGATAGATCAATCTACAATATAACATAAATTTTTGGGAGATCGGAGTAAATGTCACGTGGTTATAATGCCACGCCCCTTTGAGGTCTGAGTCGAAAATCTGCTGTTGCTGGCATTTTTTCGTGAAAATCTCTCGGCTACACATAGTGCGCTTTAGTGCCTTGTGCTGAACAGAGTCTCACCAAAATCGCAAAGACCCAATTCGAGAAATTCAGCAGTTTCCAAATTTAGGTCATAATTTATGCGAAAATGGTAAGCAAACTTTACACGATTATATCTTATAAACTATGAAAGTGATCCCTTTATTTTGGGGATCGTTAGAACAGATGGGTTCTTGCAAGTCAGCAAAAAGCTTTAGGGTCTTGAAATGCGCGCGATTTCGAGCAAAGCGAACATATAGAAATTATAGTTTTAGCTATTTGTTGACGTTTGTCAGTGTTTAAGAGTCCTTGTCACAAAAAAAAAACCATTTTCTTAAAAATTCGTAGTTTTTTTCCCTTCAAATTTTTTCAGGGCCACAATTGATGAACTACCTGGATTTTGAATTTCATGGTCATTGAAAAACTCTGACATTATCTTCTATAAGCCCAAACGCGAGTAAACATTGAAGATTTTTAGCGTTTTGCCTGAGTTTGTGCTTTGGGAATTGTCTATTGTTTCTAATCTGTCATTGTACGGCATTCTTGCTCAGCACGTCTTCCGAATGCTCTCCGAGATATGGTAATTAGCATGAAATAATAGAAGGGATTCCCGTCACGTAATTTCTCCAGCTAGCTGAGTGTACATCATGCCGAGAATTAAAAACTCCAAAAAGAAAATGAGCGAGGTATTGAATGCTATTCGGGAGAGAAAGGAGGTTCACGGAGAAGACATTGTGCTTCCGGTTCGTAAGTGTCCATTATTCTAAGAGTTATTCATAATAGGACGTCCTAACATCGCGAACTTTGTATTTCACCATCAGGAGAGTCCCTCAGAGAGTGCAGCAAGAGAGAGTAGTGAGATAAAAAGAAAGAAGAGGATACAATATGAGGAAATATGTGAAAAGATGAGAGCCAGTAAACTAGCTGCAAAAGAAGAACGATGCAATGCGTCAGTTTCATCACCCACGAGACCCATTTTACGTTCGGACCCGCCGTATAAGAAAATAGGAAACGCTAGCCAAGAATATATTGTCAACCTGGAAATACTTACGGAAGCGCTTGAGAAATGTCAATATTGTGATAACGGGGCCGTTAGAACTGACCAACAGTTGCCAAGATGTGCGACCGGAAGGACCGATACCTATTTTAAAAGTAAAATGCATTAATTGTTGCTCCATCAACAGTATCCGCCCTGCCGAGAGCCACCGAACTGGCAAACGGGGGCCAGCGACTCTTGACATAACTTCCAGAACAGGTCTGGGGGCCTTGCATACCGGAATCGGCCATTCACAGTACTCGGGTTTGATGTCTGCCCTTGGTCTTCCCTCACTGACTTCGCGAAACTTCAAGAAACGAGAACGAGAAGCTGGAGGTGCCATTGAGAGTGTCGCCAAGTGGTCGTGTGCCGTGTTTACGGAGATGGAAAGGGACCTCTCAGCCAATAACGGTCAAGGGGAAGGGCCAGTGGCAGTGGCCGTGTCCTACGACAGGGAATGGAGAAAGCGTCGCAAGAGCTATGATTCCTCATCTGGAGTGGGGACTGCAGTGGGGCTAAAGACGGGAAAAGTGATCAGCTATGCCACGCGGAATAGATTATACCGAGTATGTCAATAACAACAGGGAGCCCACCGTGCACGACTGCCGTCGTAATCACGAAGACTCATCCAAAAGTATGGAGGCCAACGTTGCAGTGCAGCTATTTGGTAATGCAGTGGAAGGTGGCGTACGTTACTCGACGTATGTCGGTGATGACGATAGCACAACAGAGAATCGGTTGCAGTCATTGGTAGCCTATGACATAGAAAAATGGAGCGACATCAATCACGCAAGCCGCACGCTGGGCTCCAGACTATATGCTGTCAAGTCCAAAGTGAAGGGTCTCAGCCCAGCAGTTATTGGATATATCCAAAGATGCTTCACGTATTGCATAAGACAGAACAAAGGAAATGAGTCATCCTTGTTGGAGGGGCTGAAGTCGATAGTGCCACATGCGTTACGAGATCACACTTTTTCCAAAGAATGGTGTACATACCAGCATGACCCAGAAAACTACAGACATGGCGACCTTCCTGGTGGAAGAGATCTTCAGGTAAATTCACAATTTGTCAATCTCGGATGAAACGTTTCTATCTGTAACCAGGAGCGAGGGATGTTCGCGTTGGTTTTCGTACATTCTAGACAAGAGCACTATAGCCAGAGAATAGTAGAGATACTTTAGCGGTATATACCGTGGGATGGGCTTTTAAAGTTCTACTGAACATATATCACGGAATAGATAGCGAGTATGGGAACCAATCAGATTTCAATAATGCTTGTCGAAAGGCATGCTTTGAGGTCGAGATTCTTTAACTCACAAAATGTGAAAATTGCACTAGAATAGATCTTTGAATAATTAGCAGAGAAACTATACTTAGCAAACTTCGCGCAATATTGTTAGATAAAGGCAATTCACCAAAATATGTCCGTATGATACGAAAATCGACACCTTGGCCCGCAAAGCATATTGGTCGATGCCATTCTTGCTTTTTTCAAAGTGTTTTGGTGTCGCTTAGATAATCGAAAATTGTGTCATTCTAGGGAGACGATCTGCGAGCTAGTATCGAGGATGCTATGAAACCTTTTCTCACTGAAGAGGCAGCCAAAAAGCTTGCTCCATGTGGGTCCAGCCAGCGAAACGAATGCGTCAACAGTTCGATTGGTACGAAAGCACCAAAAATTCGTCACTACGGTGGATCTGAGAGTAGTGATTTCCGCACGGCGGCAGCAATTTCGCAATTCAATGAAGGGTATGGATATGTTAATCAGGCAGCGCAACTAATGGGTGTAGCAGGCAATGCTGTGACTGAAAAGCACACCAAGGTGATAGACAAGAAGAAGGATAGAAATAGTCTAAGGCAGTCAACCAAGGCGTTTAAGCGAGCTATAGGAGAAGTGCGAAGAAAAAGAAAACCCAAAAGACCCGATCATTGGAACATAACGAGGGCGTGACCTATGAGAGCGGTATAGGACTAACACAAAGTGAGGCTGACAGATTGACAATCACGAATGGTACTTTGAGTGATTTGCGATTGATTATTACGGACAAGGAATTCGATGACTATGTGAGCATAGCGAGCCTGCAAGAGAGTACAAAAAATGAGGTACTTATAGCGGCCTTCACCATTTATCCATAGGTATCACCAGGACTTTTCAAAGGGGTAATAACTTGTGATGTGTTGTCCCTTATAGAATTCCGATGCTCAAAAACTCCAAAATAAAGCAGGCACTTGAAATATACATGGTTATACTCCTTTGGGGAGGGGATGAGGGGGCGCGCCCGAAACCCCGTCGTTGACGCCCGATGTTGAATGTAATTCTTTCGCTGTTATATGTTTTCAGAACGAGACGGGGACACCGAATGGCCCTTTTGTGCTTGCTGTATGTGATACAGAACCAACGGGGCTTGGTATGGAGTTCGAGATAATTCAACTGTCGTGCTTAGTTCAGGGGAAGGCGCCGTTTAATCAGTATCTACTTCCAGACAAGAAAATTATATCGGAAAGTGCGATCAAGATTCACGGAGTGTCCGTAAGATATCATAATGGGGCGAAGAGATTGCACAAGAATGGTAACCAGTTTCCAGCTGTGTCACAGGCTCAGGGATTGGGGGATGTTCTTAGCTTCATAAAAGAGGTTGGAAGTAAGACGCGGGTTGTTCTTGTTGCCCACAACGGTAATCGGTTCGACTTCCCCATTTTGCTGCGTTCGATGAAAGAACAGGGTCTACTTGAGCAGTTTCTAGAGTGCAGGCCAATGCTTTTGGATTCACTAGAAGTAATCACAGAAGAAAAAAAGACTCGGGGAAGTAATCTAAAGGAGTGCAAGGGGAAATCTCTTGCTACAGTGTACGAGAAATTGTTCGGCGAGCAATTTAACGCCCATGATTCCCTAGAGGACGTGGTTGCACTCGGAAGGGTCCTACACAGTAACAAGTTGCAACAGACTCTGGAAGGGATGGTAGCGTTGGCTAGGCAAGCAAATACTTTTTGTGAATACATGGCTATGAAAGCTGTTGCCAAAGGAAGAAAGTCCACCCTACACAGGCTGGGCATTTCCGATGGCATGAAGGACAAAATAAGCAAGGCCGGCCTAGACATGAACACCCTCCGCGGTTTGTATAATGCAGGAGGTTCAAGGGCTTTGCTAACAATTGTAGCATTACCTCCAAGCAAAACGAACAAGAAAGATCCTAGAGCAAAACCAAGAGTCTCAAAAAAACTGACAATGCTTACCAGTGTAGTTAAATGTTTTG
>JAEMPF020016486.1:0-12599 GCA_022496165.2 Catalaphyllia jardinei | reverse complement strand
GATGGCTAAGCCAATGAAAACTCTCGAATTGCATTATCCAATGATTCAGTTTTTCATAATAAGAATTATTAAAAACTGGATCATTGGATAATGCAACTCGAGAGTTTTCATTGGCTAAGCCATCATGGTATATGAGCCATTATACCATGATGTACAAAACTAGCGAGCGTATGCGTGATTTTTTGGGCCTTTTTGTTTTTATTTAACAATTGGTTCATGCTTTAGCGTGCACTATCGAGTTATGGAGCATGCGGGAAGTTTGGAGAGCACGAATAAGCGTAAGAGTTGCCCGAGGCGATGGCCGAGGGCAACTCTAGCTTCCTGAGTCCGTTGTTTTGTCTCTTTTTCTGTCTCATTTAAGAACTCTAGCCGAAGAGAAAAGGTGGGTAATTTGTCTTCGTTTTGGGACTAGTGGTCCGAGTCTCTGTTTGTATCCATTATAATGTAGGCTAGTTTTCTATATTTTGGGGGCGTTTTTAATAAAACAATTACTCCAATCGCGCTTGTTGGCTATCTACGCGCCTCGTTGGCTATCTATCATCTCATGGAATAATTGTTAATTATGGATGTATGGGTTTTCTTTATCCTCTTGTCGAAAAGTGGGTTGACAGTTATGTGTAAAAACACAGAAAACACTTAATATATTATTTATTATTACGGCCGGCTTATGTCAGTAGTCTCCCACTGACTGCCAAAACCGAAAGGAAAATAAACAAAAATAACAATTCAAGACAGACAGAAATCATGATACATGCAGTGAAAATGCACTGTAAATGAGATGATATCTCATACATACTAAAACAGGACCCAAAACTCTTGAACATCGGCCAAACAAACGCATGACATACGCGCTACAAAAGCAAATTAACAAGAAAAAATTGATTCAGATATAAAGAGAACACGTCGAGCCACAAAATTAAAACCCATCTTCATAAAACAAGGATTGAAATCACTCAGCTTCCGCGAAATGTCGCAAACAAAAGACAAATCAAAGGAAAAGCTCAGTGGCGGATCTAGGGGAGCCCCACTCAGCCACCCCCTCCCCTCCCCTCCCACCCCCCTTCCCGCCCTTAGTTTGGGTGAAAAAAGAAGAAATGACTGAAGGAAGAAAAGCCGGCTTGGCAAGTAAAATAAAACCGGGCCCCCTCCATAGCTCAAAGTCTGGATCTGCCACTGAAGCTCCCACTTGAAGTCCAATTTTCTTAAACGTCAACTATCACAATGAAAGATCAGGAACAAATAATCTCCAATACTGATCCTTGTTATCCCGGAAATGACAAAAAGAATATCCATGTTACGTTAAGCTCGTGTTTTTAAACAAAGGTTTCCAACATAGCATGATTTCCATTGATTAATTTCGATGCAAAAAATGATTACCTGCAATTGAGACTTGGAAAATAACTGGCCTAGATATTGCACTAGCAGCTCCTTGAAAAGATTCGTTTGATTCTCATGATGATTACATAAATCGGTCCAGAAACGACAATTTATTCTCAACTCGCAACACGTGTCCGCCATTGCTCCCGCTAAATATGTACTGTCATGTGAACCGTGTCCGCGTGAGTCCGCGTGAGTTCGCTTGTAGTCCGCGTAAACATGACATTTTCAAGCGAGAGCCCTTGCTCCATGTTAGGAATTTAAATTTTATTGGTTCGGAATAATCGGCAGCATTGAACCAGCGTTAAACGCTTCTAGGTGACATGCTTCTGATTGAGCTCATCTTAACCCTTGACAGGAATGAAACATTGAATGAAAGTGATTTTGAACTGCGGGAAAACAGATGAAATGAAGTTCTAATCGCAATTTAACCAATTACAAATTTTACCTGTTTCATTCCTGTCACGGGTTAAGATAAGTTCAATAAATTGGCCTGCTCCCAATATGTGAGTCTCTATAGCTCAGTTGGTGGAGCACTGCAGGCCATGAGTTCAAACCGTGAAGGACTAGGTACGAGTATGTAAATTATGGGATTAGCAACTATTGATCCACATAGCCATAAAGTGCAGGCCAAGCTTTACAATATCCCCAAGTTTGGTGTAATTAGTCCCAATAGTAAGCAACATACAGCAATTTCAAAATGTCAAATTTACAAAGAAATGTATTGCCGTCCGGTGTCCAAACACAGCGTCCGGATGGTAATACATTTCTTTGTTAATTTTGACATTTTTAAACCACTGTATTCCAGTCACATTTAGCCTAATTAACACCAAACCTGGGGATTTTGTGAATCTTGGTGTGGTCTTTCTGACTATGTGAATAGTTGCTAATCCCATAATTTACTGACTCGCACCTAGGCCTTCACGAATTGATATCAGGCAATTCATACTCAGATATCTCATGAGTGACGTCATCGAGCCACGAGACGAAACTGATCACAAGACGTTCGCTATTTCATCCGTAACTTTAATGTGCATGATAAATGAGACTGTTTTTCGTACTAATGGCAAGTGAATTGGCAATAACAAAATCTGATCGAGAATTGCAACGACGAATGCTATCAATCTGACGCTGTTAAGGACGTTCGCGCTTATTGTTTCTGTACATCCTTACTGCGCACGCAAATCCACATGCCACGTCATGCATAAATGCGCGCTAAGTCATAAAATAAACAAATGATAGGGCAGATGGCCATTGCTGGAGCTTTGCCTGGAGTAACGGTCTTGGACGTTCGGTGACTCCTATTTTCTTTCGATGGATCATTTTCTCTACTGATTTTCTACGTTTAGGGAAAAATGAAGAACATTTATCGACTAGAAGTTTGAATTTTTGGCAAAATGCACCATCGAATTCCGTTCTTATTAGTTCTTTTTGCATCTGTCTGTGCGACAGTTTCAAATGCCTCCTAAAGGGTTAAATTTTGTGAAAACGTTACCAACATTTGAAATTATTTACAAAACAGGCCCACTTCTACAAAATGTGACTAAGATCGTTTGCCTCTGTTGACTCACCTTCGATACTTTTAACTATAAACCCCTGTAGACCGTGCTCAATTATATGGGACAAATTTTCGAAACCAGTATAGTTTACCACACGCTTTATCTTTGAAACGAAGACGGTGACCGCCAATTTTTTTTCTGGGGGGGGGTGGGGGGGGGGCGTTTCTGGCACAAGTAACTCATTATCTGCCTGCAGTAAAAATTAAAAAAAATTCTATCGACTGCAAAATTTTCCCGCCAAAGTCCTTAATCTTTTGTTTCGGCACATGAAAAGAGCTAGCTGTGCAGAATGATTTCAATTAGGATAATATCGATTCTTAATCTCTTGAAAACCACGACAAAAACACACCACCATATTTTTCAGAGTAGTTTGTTCAATGACATCTTACAGAAAAACTCATAACAGTAAACACAGTCACAACAACAATAATGTTGTATTGGGCCATTGGTAGATTTGTCAGTTGGCAGTGGTGGTTGCCAAAATTCTAAATACAGCTTCGAGCGAATCTTGAATGAGTGAATGGATTGATTATATGTCACATGCCGGTAGTGAGCAAACAAATGTCTCCGGATGATGAGTCAATTTTCATCTTTTGCTTTCTCAGTGGATACTGGTTAATGTGCAATCATTTTTCTCGTGACAAATTTGACGCAATCCAATATCAACATAACGACGCCCTCGGAAAACTTTGCGAGTTGAAGAAAAAAGAATTGTTTTTGCTTACACGATTTTAATTTAAATCTTCTTGTACCGAACACATAATAGCGACAATGTTTATATTTTTTCCATTTGTATAGTTTATATGGTGTTTACTAACTGAACGAGGAACATGCTTTTAAAATAACAGCGGGCTTAGGCTAATGATGTCACAATGTTCGCGATCGTAGGAACGAAGTTGGATGCATTAAGTATCAATTCCGTTCTAACTATAATACCTCCTGCATGGCGTCATCAATCCACGAGATGAAACTGCGAGCGTCAGTATCAAGACAAGACGTTTTCCATTTAATCCATAACTGTAACATGACTCGCCGTGCGTGATAAATAAGACTGCTTCTCGTACTAATGGCAGGTAAATTGGCAGTAACAAAATCTGGTCGAAAATCGCAACTACGAACGCTATTCAGAATATTTGGTTTCGGCACATGAAAAGACGCCCAGCGGTATGATTGCAATTAGCAACCTTAATCTCTTGGAAGCCTCGAAAAAATCATCACAATGTCTTTTCAGATTCGTTGTTTAATGACATCTTACAGATACACGCATAACTGTAGACGCAGCCACAAAACTAATGTTTTTTGGGCCATTAGTAGTTTTGCCAGTTTGTAGTCGTACTTGCCAAAATTTTAAATACAGTTTCCATCGAATCTTGAATGAATAGATTGATTATATGTCACACCCCGGCAGTAAGCAAACAAACATCTGTGGATGAGGTCTCAATTTTAATCATTTGCTTTCTTATTGGATGCTGTTTGATGTGTAATGATATTTAAAATGAAACAAGTAATAAACTTCTGGCTGACCAGAAATCAATTTATCCACTCTCGCCTCGATCTAATATCCCAAAACAACTTTATACAGGTTGAAGCCGACAGTAACTTAGTTCCTGCATGTCATCATAACCGGAGAGTCACGAGCTAATTTTAATGTTTCTTACTGAGTGTCTTTCGACGAAAACATCTTTACATCCACTATATCCAGTTTAAGATCGTTGGAGTTAGCTCATCACTGCTAGAACAGAAAGGTCAGTGAAAATTTTATTTTGTGCACCTGTGAATCAGTGGGAAAAAAACTGTGGTCTTGCTAATAATTCGTGATTTTCAATTTATCCATGCCATTTTGGGCGTCATCGGAGACCTTTCGAATCGTTTTCATTCAATGCACCTCTGACAATCCTTCCTTTCAATTTCCAGAAGTGAAACCAGCAAGACATGCGACCTTCAAATAATTGTTCGCTAAGTCAGGGTTAATATGTGACTGAACAACATATTTTTTACTGCAAAATATGTAAAATAAAAAAAATGAGGAAGAAGTATGAGACTTTAACGAGCCATAGAACGCTCGAATGGCAATAAAAACCTCAAACTGCCACAAAAATTGCAATTACAATACTGTCAGTCAGTAAAAAAAAACCACTTTTTGCTGAAAATTCATAATCTGCAAATTAAAATCTTGAGTTGAAGCCAAATTAAAAACACTGATGCTTGTTATTATTGTTCATTAATTCGTGGAATATGTTCAAACTTGGGTAAATACTGGTTAGAAAACAACCTTAACCCCGCGACTGTGATGATCGGAAAGCGATTCGTTTTCAAATGCCATGGAATCAAAATCGCGACAAAGCCTATAAATTTCGCAGACGACAAACTTGCTAAGCTTTTGCCTATATTTCGAAATGTTTGAGATATCTTTTTTTTTTTCCCATGGCGTGGCATATTTTCCATTGTCTTCCCGAATAGAAAAAAAATCTTATGTATCTTATTCGCCTGAGTATTTTTTGAGAAATTCGATCAGTGTATGTTTATTGATTGCCCTGCTTGCTTTCCCTTGCTACATTGTATAAAAATTCATGATTTATGTTTTATTATTATATGGTTGGGAGTCATGGCGGCCTCAGGGTTAGTGCGCTCAACTCCGGAGCGAGCGGTTCGGGTTCGAGCCCTGCGGGCCGGGGACATTGTGCTGTGTTCTTGGGCAAGACACTTTACTCTCACAGCGCCTCTCACAGCGCCTCTCTCCACCCAGGTGTATAAATGGATACCGGTAAATTGCAGGGGAGTGACCTGCCTAGTCGCTTTATAGTCGCTTTATAGTCGCTTTATAGTCGCTTTATGCTACAGGAACCGGAATAAGCTCCGGCAGCTATGGGCCAGTTGGCTCCAAGGCTTCACTTTATTAAATGGTCCCCCACTTTTAAGCCTCAAATTTGTTCTTTCTTATCTGTGGATACGGTCTCACTTTTATATTTTTAAAGCTCGCCTGTTTGTTATATCCGCAAAAATGGCATTTCGTACCCGCCGTGACGCTCTTTTTTGCGGTAAATGAAAGTCGGCTTCTAACTTAATTTAAAAAGTTATTCATTATAAATTCGTTCGGTATTAACCTTAATCCAACCCTCTATGAGCATGCATTTTTTTTATTTTTCATCAAACGCAATTAGCAAACAAAACAGTCGAGAGCTTAGGGGTTATATAAGTTATAGTATTCATAAAAACATATTTTTCCATATTTCACAGAATTTCTTGGAAGGTTAATTTTGATTTCCTGAGCCGTCAGCTTAATTATTGGGTCTTCGTTGTATCTTCGAATTAATATTTACTGATTTATACATTCTCTGCTAGCGCCAGTTGTTGCCAGAAATTTTTAGTTAATGCTATTATATTCTTGCATGATTTTCCTCATCACGTACCTTTTCACAGTGATGTTCTTGAAAATGCATGGAGAAACGTCGCGTTCTATTTATTCTCTAAAATATCAAGCTATACTTTCTTGGAAAGTTACGTAAAAGAATAAGATAACTGAACGTGACCAGCATCAATTGAATAAATTACGAAATCATGGTTTATTTAACGTGGAGACATCTTGTTCCCCAGTCGCCAAAAAACAGATTATAGCGATTGCACTTTGTGAGGCTTAGCGTTGTGAATTCTTCAGACAGTATTGTTAACAATAAACACTCTTGAAAGCTCTTCTCTTTTGAAGATTTCAATCATTCAAGACTAAGTGAGCAAAAATGCGTACCACATACATACTTCGCCCGTTTGAACAATAGCTGTTAAAACAAGCGGCGCGGTATGTCTATAATTCCTCTTCAATTATAATCACTGGCGGTGAGCTAATAAAACCTCTTCCAAAAACTAAAATGATTTACGGTTCACCTTTTTTTTTCTTTTTTAGTGGTTTGCATGCTTCCTATCTGTCGAAAATAAAATAGAAACATGATATATATGTATATATATCCAAAATTAAATTGTATGTCTACCCAATAAACAGCCAGAGAGTAATGCATGACAGTCTAAGATGAATAAAATTCTCATTTTACGCCATTCAAATTTAGTAGTCATTTGACGGTTGACGCTGATTAAAAACATTTCACTGTATATTTTAGCAGTATCAATATCTCAACTAAAAACAATAAACATGTGTCAACAATTTAGAATTGATGTAAAAATGTGTGATTTCGGGGGATGAATTTACTGGTAAATGGTTTTAGACATTCAGGAAAAAAGTTTAAAAAAAAGGAACTTTAAGTGTTAACTACAAAACAGAAATAGAGTTTGATAACTGAACGCGCAGTAACCATGACTGAAATGAGAGCCTTTTGTGAATCTGGGAAATATATAAAGCGTTGCGTTCAAAATAAAAGATGCGGAAACAATGCAGATCTAATAACGTGCTGGGAAACCAATAATAGCTACTTCCTTAGACGGTAGACAATAAAATTTACCATTTGACGGCTAAAAACACCATTTTACGTTTCACGGTTGCGCAATTTATATGTAAAACCGGACGCCAAAGAATGCAAAATGGTACTCCAAAAACAACAGAAACTCACTGGGAAGTAATGTATCGATGACACTAGAGACTGTTAACGTTTACCGCATTCTCAAATAACAAGAGGAGGGTCGAGGATATAACTCGCAGCTAGGCGAGTATTTTCAAAGAACATCGAAGACTTTCTAAATGTAGCGAGCCACTGTCTTTCGTCTTTTGTTAAGGGAAAATATCAAACCTCGGCCTACCGTATTGACCTCGCCATAGCTCGGTCAATGCGGTAAGGCCTCAGTTTGAGATTTTCTCGTAACGAACTCACTCTCGGTTATTAAGTAGTTATTAATTATACACCACCACCGAAAGTTGATCTGGCGAAAAAAAAAGCAAGTAGGAAGTCACATGAGATTCACGTCACATGTTAACTTTGTGAATGGAAAATTGAAAGCGTAGCAATTAAGTCTGCTAAACGGAAATTGCAATCGTATGATTCAAGGACCGTATATCAAATGAAACACATGCAATTTTGGTCGAGAGGTTTGTAAAGAATTCTAGTTTGAGTCATGCACTTGCACATTACAGTTGTATAAATACTGTCAAAAACTGTGATCGCCGTATGATAACCGGTGTGCCAAAATTGTTCTCGACAAAAACTCTTTCAGCGTTTCCTTGCTGTGACGCCCTTGGCATTTCGACCTGGATGTGTTGAGCTGTTTGTTGGCAAGTTTCAGAATTAGGGGCAGAAATTATCTTTGTGTCGGATTCTTTTTCAGAATCTCCGAGGCCACTGTGATGCTTTTTCCAGGCTGATGAAGAACCTAGCCAACTTCGGTTAAGATCAAAATACTCAACTCCTTGAGGGGTTTTTCGCAAGGACAGAATTGCTGGCGTTACCTAGCGTTGATTCCCTTGTCCTAGTTGACCAAAAGAGAGACCGAGGTAAAACTAGGCACTTCTCTACAGCTGTGCGGCATTTCTTTTATTTGCCTCCGAGCTCGTCGCGTCTAACAGTTTCTTCACCTGCTCATTAGAAAATTGTTTATTACCATTTCTTTTGGACTACGCTAGCAATGTTGCTCGTTTTTCCGAGGTCTTTTGCAAATGTTCTAACGCGTTATTTGCCTCAGTAAAGGCGGGGGTAGAGGATAACGGAAAATGATTTGTTAATATACGTTGGGCGGCGGCGAGCGAAGGAAACGATCAATGGCGGCTCTCACATGGATTTCATTGATAAACTTTCTTACTCGCCGAGCTACAAATTAATAAACTGCTCTCAGGCAATTAAATGTTTCAGAAAAGCATTTTTAACAATTCCGCAAGTTGTACCCCATTATTACAGCTCTGCTTGCTACATTTCATGGCTCATTTCATTTTTTGGGTGCACACGCACATGTAATTTGTTTATGGGAACTCGCATAAAATATCAACGAAACAGATGTTTCCCCCTTTTCATTACACACGAGAAAAATAATAATTTGGGTACCATTCATTTATCCGTTGCCCAAGGGTTTTAGTATAAACGTGTGAAATAACGTGGCAAGTAGCCTCCATCCTCCACACTCAAATCAGTTTCTATATTTATATTACTTGTGATATTCCTGTTCAAAAAGTAAGTTAGGTCTATATGAAACGTAAATAAAGAGTTCAGCAACAATTTTACCTAACTGTAGCGATTTGGTGGGAATCGGATCCACGAATAAGATTTCAGAGCAAGTAGGCGTCTCCACACCACGCCGGAGAAATCTGAAAACGCAACTTTATTTCTGCGGTTAGTCCTGCAATTCATAACGAAAACGGAGCTTTTTGAAATGCCCTTAAACTGCATGAGAAATATTAATTTGAATTGTTGGCTTTGTGTTTTATTGAGGACGTAAAACATTTTGAAAACGGAGCTTTTCGATTGCATAAAGACGTCACGATATTCATGTGATGTGGTTTTTTTTTCTTCTACACACAGAATCCAAAATGTGGTGATTGTTGCATGTTAAAATTTCTTTGTCGCAGTGTATAGACGGAGGACATTTAATGCCTTTTCAGATTTCCCCGGCCTAGTGTGAACGTTCGAAAGGATTTTTTTGACACAAGCGACCACTGTAAACTCGACGAATTCCCTTCGTGTAATAGGAACACATTTACCATTAATTCTTATCGGTTTGTACCCCTATAGTTTACATTGATCTGTGTAAGTCGGGCTTTTTTAGATACGAATATTGATTGTCAGGCCCAGGCTGAATATTCACATTTTTCTGCCGATTGTTGGCCAAAACTATCTTTGTGAAAATTTCTAGCTTATGACATTTCGATTTTATCCATTTTGATGGCTGTCAAGTAATTTGGAGCTTGATATGACACACATCAACAACGTCTTGCACAGTTTTTCTGAGCATCAAATATACGACCAGTGCTATATTTGTTAGTGTATTTTGGCTCGAACTAGTGACATTTAAAGAAGACAGAGTTTATACCCTTTACTAAAAAAACATATCTTTACATAGTATTTTTCAAATTTTCAACGCTGACCCTTGGGATTATTCCTAAAACGTCTTAAAATTTAGTTTCGATATTCTGTTCGTACAAAATGTATTCAGGATGTACTGGAACATTTATATGTCAGTCTTGAATGAGTTCTTATAACCATGAACATTAAATAAATGTTACATCAGTACGAAATTCGGAACGTATAGCAGGCCTCAAAGTCGTATAAAGTTCATATTCTGCTAAAATTTTATTACCTCATTCGATCAAGCCAGTACTCTAGCCGTAGTAGCTAGCAGTCTAAGCCATTTTGAACTGAAACATCTGCAACAGACTTCCACGAGACTAAAAAGACACTGTACTAACAAACCCAAGTCCAATTTGGCATTTTCTTGATGGACACACAATGTCATATGTCACGTGTGGATCATTGCCAGCACGTATTTCCTCAGATACATGCAGGTAGAGGAGATGTCGCTTGCTCTGCAGGAAAGGAATTGCTCACCATCTTTATCACAAACCAGCGCTGTTTATTGAAAGTGCAATATCATTTAGCTTGCCGGTGTATTCACACAGCTTCGGTATGTATTGAGAACCATTTTAGAATCTTAAATGTTAATACTCTCTGGCGATTAAGGACCTCGTAGCGTAGCACAACGGGTTGTGTCGACGTCCAGTTTTCTTAAGCGACTTTGTCTCAAAAGTGTAAGTAATATGTGGATCATCCACAAATTACTTACAAAATACGTTTAGTGCCGCTCTGAAATTAGTTACAACATACATGAAACATCTAATCTGGAGAGTTTTCTTTGTACATAGTGTTAATTATATTTATTCTCAAAAACAACACCTAAAACTGAGACTTTCCAATTTTAAATCAGTCCTTATCAAGCTTTCCCGAATCCTTTGAACTGATCCCAACACAATTGACCGTCAAACATTTCATTGGTGTTTGAAATGTTATCGCTAAGTCACAGGGTCCTGCATGCGGAATTTCAATGACAATATTCCACATTCAAAATAAACACAGAATTCCTCTTGTCTAGGCTTTGTTCTGAGCTTAGAAGGTATTTGCTTCAAATGTTTGCATTGATAAAATTCTCGTCGAAGAAGCCAATCTTGAATCTCCCTTGATATTTTAGATTTGAATCCCTAGCTATATGAAACTTAAAAAGCGTTAATTTCACCTAATCGTACCTATTTGGTTATAGGTATTGGATCTACGCATAAGTTCAGTGTAAGTAGGCACCTCTACACCACACCAGAGAAAATTTGAAAACGCAACTTTATTTCTAGTACGTAAAATGCGTTTTAATGAGAACATCAAACATTTTGAGAACAGAGCTTTTCGATTGCAATGACATCAGGTAATTTCTCTGATCGGCTTTTTCTTATCTACACTCAATCCAAAATGTGGTGAAAGCTAAGTGTTAACATTTCTCCGCGCAGTGTGGACGGAAACCAATGAATACGTTTTTTAAAGCCTGTGTTTTCAAATTTCTCCAACCTGGTGTGGAAGGGAATTTAAGATACAATTTGCGAGCCTCGTGCTTCCTGCTATTTTTGCAAGAGTTTGAATGGATTTTTTAACGCAAAGGACGAATTTGAACCTCGTGTAATACTGTATCTAACACATTTACCATTCTCAGCGGTACAATTGTGATAACCTTTGCACCGTACAGTTTACATTTATCTGGGCTTCCTATGCTCTTTCTTTTTAAATACGAATATTGTTTATTTGTTTTGTGTGAATATTCCTACATTATCGCGTGTGTCATTTCGGTTTTATCGACTTTGATGAATGTCAAGTAATTTGGAGCCTGATATGACACTGACACATCTATAATGTATTGCACAGTTTTTAGTCTGGGAGCACATGTAATCCCGTACGAATTTCATGAAGCAAGGAAACCACTAATCTAGATATCTTATTTGGACCCTACAAAATGCAAAAATGTTTGGTGGCACTTTCGTAACTTGCACAAAGGTCAATTACAAGGGGTTTTAGAAATGCCGTAAATTTGCCAGCATGGAAACGAGGCTACATAAGTTAAGTGCTTAAATATCTTTCAACCATGTGAATGGAATCACACTTAACTCATTATGATCATATTTATTAATGTTTTAGTCACATCTTAGATGTCTCTTTATGGTAAGAGAGGTCACGTGACGAGTTGACACGGAAACGAGGCGATATTGATTAACTGCTCATGTTTTTAACCACGGTGATGAAATCACACCAGAATCTCTTCAATTATCTGTCTTAATGTTCTAAACAAACCTTTGTTATCTTGTGGCAAAAGGGCCACGTGACTAAGTAACCATGGAAACGAGGCTAACAGACATGGTTTGTTAATATGCAAACACTTGAGTGACTGCCGAAAAGATTTTACTGACATGACTTTATAACTTTGATAGCTAATTCATGGAAACAGTTCTGACTTTGTTATAACCTGCAAAGCATTTCGCTGTTGAAATTATCGTATGAAGAATCTAAACACTGTTTTGTAATTGTTTAGTATCAATATTGATGCTGAAAACATTTTTCTGTATCTGTGACTTATCCTCTTTCTTAATAGCTACTACTACCTAGCTTCAATGCCTTGGACCCAAAGTGACGCTACTTTAATATAAATAATATTAACATCGCTATATATGACCAAATCAGATACGTCACTTGAAAGTCTTTGCTCTAG
>JAEMPF020016484.1:2097-12600 GCA_022496165.2 Catalaphyllia jardinei | reverse complement strand
GAGAATGAAGAGAAGTCATCAGTAGTTGAAAGATGGAATAGGACAATTAAATCTAAAATGTGGAAACAGTTCACAATTCAAGGTAATACAATGTATCTAGACATGTTACCAAAACTAGTAAATCAGTACAACAACACAAAACATTCAAGCATAAAAATGACACCAATTGAGGCTTCAAAGAAAAAGAATGGGGGTATAGTTTACTTCAATTTATATGGTGATATGGAAACATCAAAACAGAAACCAAAATATAAAATAGGTGATAAGGTCAGAATATCCAAGTATAAACGGAATGTGTTTGATAAGGGTTATACACCAAACTGGACAGAAGAAGTGTTCACAGTTGATAAGATCCAATAAGAAATGAAGATATTCAAGGGAGTTTCTATGAATCTGAATTATTGAAAGCCAAACAGGATGTATTCCGCATTGATAAAGTCATTCGGAGGAACTATAAGAAGAAACAAGCTTTAGTTAAGTTGAGAATATTCGCGGTCTTATATTTGCTGATTTTTTGTAATCAACTGGTAAGTCATCTTGTTTGATATATTCAAATGTATAAGAATGACCATCCTTCTTTGATTTACCTGATATACAATTATTGATACCTTCACAAGCCATTTTGACGATACCAACATTTATTTGAAGATGCTGCTGGATGGCGTACATGCTGTTGAAATATGACACTTCATTGGTGTTCTTATTTATTGCTTTCACACATTTTCTATTTTTACAATTATTTGCAACAAAAGTATAATCCCTCAATTTGGTTGATATTTTATTATTTTCTTGTGGTGTTATAAGTTGGAGATTAGATAATCGATTGTCTTCCTTATTATTATTGATGTGGTCGATCACTTTCCCATCTGGTATAATACCATTATGGCATTCCCAGATGAATCTATGGGCTTGATAACCCTTGAATCCAGATTGGCCATGTTTTCTCACAGAAACTTTCAAATAACTATTATTTTTCTTGTTCCCTCTGTGGGGCACTTTCTTAATGATATTAATAATATTTCCATCACTGTCTGCAGCATATAAGTCATAAACTGGATGAACATAAAAAACGCACTCATTTATTGTAATTTTCGTCATTATAATATAGTTTACATAACAAATCTTTATATCAAAATCAAAAAAAAAAAATTAAAAAGTGACTTAAAGACTTAGCACATTAATAAAATTGGTCAGAAAAAAATGACACGAAAAAAAAATACAAACCAAAAATAATGAAGCATTTCGGTGCTCACCCGCCGCACTTCGGTGCTCCCTGCCTTCTGCACTTCGGTGCTCCCCCGCCGTCACAAAAATGTATAGAAAAATTATTCCATTAACATATAAGAAGATGGAACAATATAATATTATGGAAAAAATTATCTCAACATATAGTATGAAAACCCGCGATCTCTCAAAACTAACCAAATCTCAACTGATCAATTTATTATTGAAGCAGAATGAGAAAATAAAACTATTGTTTCAGCAGAATATAAAACAGCAGCCCAAAAATAATAATATAATTCTTCCACCACCAGAGTTCAGGAATGATTACAAAGCAACACCTTTACCAAGGAAGAATGTAAAACAAATGGTACAGTATTATGAAGACAACATAATTCAACCACCGTCAGAGTTTAGGGATAAACCAACACCTTTACCAAGGAAGAATGTAAAACAGATGGTTCAGGGTTATGAAAACAGTATTATTCAACCACCATTAGAATTTAGGGATGATTACAAACCAATTCCAAAACCAAGGACTAAGAAACCAGTCCCAACCCCTAGAACCAAAATAGAAGAAACTGCTAGAGCTCTGAAGGGTTACACAAAGTCCTTCGAAATCGGCATCAGAAATAATAAAGATCCTCTTGATCAACTGCAAAACACAAGAAAAGCTGTAGAATATCATATTGTTAGGATGGTTACATCTATGAAAGGTCTAAAATTTGTTGAAACGCTCAAAGTGACATTCAAAAAATCAACAAATGATAAAATAATATACAAAACCGCTTATTTCAATAGCAAACCTATTACCATCATTAATAACACACTAAACCTTGGAGCATTACAATTATCAAAACAACAAATCCTGAATATGATAGCTCAATGGATTTCTGAAGGTTCTGGTTGGACCATTGAATCTGTTGACAATCATTATCTTAATATCGTACAATATAAGCCAATGAAAGGCTCATCATATATTGAACTACCACAAGAATTGAAAAACAGCTTGAAAGGACTGATCAACATCAAAAATGAGGATAATGAATGTTTCCGATGGTGTCACATCAGATATTTAAATCCTCAAGATAATAACCCACTGAGGATTAAAAAATCGGATAAAGAATATGTTAAAAATTTAGATTATTCTGGAATTGAATTTGCAGTAACTACAAAACAGTATAATAAAATTGAAAAGCAAAATGAGATTAATGTTAATGTATTTGGATATGAAAACAAACAACCATATCCTGTCTATGTGTCAAAAGAAAAATATGACAAACATATGGATTTATTATTGATAACAGAAAATGAAAATAAACATTATGCATTAATTAAAGATTTTGATAGGTTCATGTTTAACCAAACAAAACACAAAGAAAAAAAGCACTTCTGTATGCATTGCCTTCAGTGTTTCAACTCTGAAATAGTCTTGAACAATCATAGAGACAATTGTATTCAAATTAATGGAGCACAAGCAGTAAAAATGCCTGATGCTGATAACAATATCCTAAAATACAACAATCATAATAGAGAACAGCCTGTGCCATTTGTAATCTATGCAGACTTTGAAGCTATCACTGAGAAGATATCTGGTTGCCAACCCAATAATAATAAATCATTCACAGAGGTATACCAGAAGCACACAGACTGTGGCTACGGTTATAAGGTTGTCTGTTGTTATAATGATAAATATAGCAAGCCGGTTAAAATATACCGAGGTGAAAAAGCAGTTTTTAAATTAATGGAAGCCATGCTTGAAGAAGTTAAATATTGTAAGAAGACTATTAGAAAAGATTTCAAAAAATTGTTGGAAACAAATAATGGAGAAATTAAAATACCTGTAATATTCCATAATCTCCGTGGTTATGACAGCCATTTCATTATGCAAGAGATTGGAGCTATTGTTAAGAAATATGTTTATAAAAATAAGAAAGGTGAGGAGCAACAGATGATAATCAATGCTATCCCTAATAATATGGAGAAGTCTATGGCGTTCATGCTTGGTAATAGCTTAGTTTTCCTTGATAGTTTCCAATTCATGAGCTCCAGTCTAGAAAAACTAGTGAGTAATATGCCGAAAGAATCATTAAAATATACCTCTGAAGTATTTGAAGGTAAAAAATTAGATCTGATGACCAGAAAAGGAGTTTATCCTTATGACTATATGGATAGTTTTGACAAGTTTAGTGAAAAGCTGCCATCAAAAGAAGAATTCTACAGTATTTTAAATAATGAACATATATCTGATGAAGATTATAAACACGCTCAAAATGTTTGGAATAAATTTAATTTGAAGAATATGGGTGAGTATCATGATTTATATTTGAAATCAGATATCCCATTATTAGCAGATGTATTTGAGAATTTCAGGAAAACATGTTTGGAATATTACAAGTTGGACCCATGCCATTATTTCACATCCCCTGGTTTATCATGGGATGCTATGTTGAAGATGACTAATATCAAATTAGAACTTATGACTGATATTGATATGTTTCAGTTTATTGAAAAAGGTTTACGAGGTGGTATCAGTTATATTGCTAATCGTTATGGTAAAGCAAATGATAAATATATGAAAGAATTTAATAAGAAAGCACCCTCCAAGTATATTATGTATCTTGACGCAAATAATTTATACGGTTGGGCTATGAGTCAGTATCTCCCAACATGTGGATTCAGATGGATGACACAAAAACAGATTGATGAATTAGATTTGGCTAAGCATAAAGAAGACAGTAAGAAAGGATTGATATTAGAAGTAGATCTCAGATATCCCAAAAAATTACACGATCTCCATAATGATTACCCGCTGGCAGCAGAAAAGGTGGAAGTAACAAATGATATGCTATCTGATTACTGCAAAAAAATATCTGAGAAATATAATATATCAACCGGTTTGGTTCACAAACTTATACCAACCTTAGGGAAAAAAGAAAGGTACGTTTTACATTACAGGAACCTCCAATTATATATGGATCTTGGTTTGAAGGTTATCAAAGTACATCAAGTACTTAAGTTCAATCAATCCCCTTGGTTAAAACAATATATCGATTTCAATACTGAGAAACGGAAAAATGCTAAGAATGCTTTTGAAAAGGATTTCTTCAAACTTATGAATAACAGCGTATTTGGAAAAACGATGGAAAATATCAGAAAGCGAGTAGATGTGAGATTGGTAACTGATGAAAAGAAATTATTAAAATTAACTAGTAAGCCAACATATGTTAGTAGCAAGATCTTTAATGAGAATCTGGTGGCTGTACATAAAATAAAAGAAACCCTCACTCTAAACAGACCAGCATATGTAGGGATGTGCATCTTAGATTTGAGTAAGACATTGATGTATGATTTCCATTACAATTATATTAAAGATAAATATGGAAGTAAAGCCAAGTTGCTATTTACAGATACAGACAGCTTAACATATGAGATTGAAGTTAAGGATGTGTATCAAGACTTCTGGAAGGATAAGCATAAGTTCGATAATAGTGATTACCCAGAAAGTTCACCATTTTATAATAAAGATAATAAGAAAGTAATTGGTAAAATGAAAGATGAAGCCGCAGGAGTTCCAATCACTGAGTTTGTGGGCTTACGATCAAAAATGTATAGTTACATGAAAGATGATCAGAAAGGAGGAAAGACTGCTAAGGGAATCAAAAAGAATATCATCAAGAAAAACATCACACATGAAAACTATAAAGATACACTCTTGAATAATAAACAGATGTTTCACAAAATGAAAACAATTAGAAGTGAGAACCATAAGCTTGGTAGCTATGAAATTAATAAAGTATCACTCAGCTGTTTCGATGATAAAAGATACTTACATGATGATGGAATAACAAGCTACGCATACGGTCATAAAAATATCAAACATTAATTTTCATAATACCAAAGTTTGGATTCAGATTGATTACCCGGGTTAGGTCTGACTTCTATATTTGATTTCACGTTCTATTATAAATTTTCTTATTATATTCCATTACAAATTTTCATATACATTTTTCATAACACAAAAGTATAAAACAAAAGTATAAAACAAAAGTATAAAACAAAAGTATAAAACAAAAGTATAAAACAAAAGTATAAAACAAAAGTATAAAACAAAAGTATAAAACAAAAGTATAAAACAAAAGTATAAAACAAAAGCTGAACATAAAAAATAGTTTCAAACTGAATACTCGAGTTAGGTTTGAATTTTATATTAATTTTCATATTACATTTTATTATAAAAGTATAACACAAAAATGGTGTCCAGACTGATGTCCCGGGTTTTGGTCTGGCTCCATATTTGATTCCAATATTTATTTCTTTAGTTTTTATTATTTGGTTTAAACATTTAGTTTTTCCAGCAGTTGATTAATTGTTGGAAAAATAATATAGAAAAAAATATTGAAAACTGTGCTGGAGTTTATTATTTGAAAAAATATTGAAAAATGTGCTGGAAAAATAATATAGCAAAAATTTTGAAAACTGTGCTGAAGTTTATTATTTGAAAAAATATTGAAAATGTGCTCGGACCCCCAATTACTATACTACTGATGTCCTTAAGGGCACCTGTCAGGAAACTTTTACCCGCAGCCTTTGCTCTCGATTTGGCAGCTTTTCTTACAGGTTGACCATTGAGAACGTCTTGAGCAATTTGCATTCCCGTGTCCAATCCGGTATTGAGCATTCGTTTTCCCACGTTCTTGACAGTTGTTTTGAGAAAGGGCGTAGCTGTGCGCAAGAGCGAACGAAACATTCCTCGCAGCCCATTGCCTCCTTGACCGTAAGAATGTGTGCCTTCAAATATACTTATGTCTCCTTTACCTCGTTGGGAAAATGGTATCACTTGCCGATGGTATGGGTAAAACTGATGATTCATCGGTAGAATCATTTTATAGAATTGCACGACGTCTGAAATGTAATGTTACTCGTACAACACCAGACGCAAATGAAATCGACTGACCAGTGTCACCCCTTATATTGATCTCCAGTGCAGAAAAGATCGAGGTACGGAGACGATGATAGGTAGGTATTTTTACCTCTTCTGCGATCATGTCACCAGGTTGACCTCGTGGTACTATCGTTCTCAGTAAGTTGGCTTGTACGTCCCCCACCACTAAGGACTCAATGAGATCGGAATAGATGTACATGGACTGGAACGAATGACGACTCCGTATACCCCACACCAATTCATCATTTCGTCTCATAGTGATGGTAGTTGCTTTCAGGGTCACGCTCGGATCATCATTCAGCTCTACAGAAGTAGGACCAGTGATCAGATAAAGGGCCGGTACACGATCTTCATGGTTCAGGTACCCTAACGCTCTAGCTAGATTCTTGGGTAATTTTACTTGAAATCTTGGAGGTAGAGTAAGCTCATAGTCATGTCCAGCTTTTGGATTGATGTAAAAAAATTCGTGTCCTCCTATTTGGTGGATCGTTTTCCTACTTTTACGATGAATGTTCAGAAACGCACTGTGAAGTCCTGTCACCATACCCTTGACTAAATCCTCGAGTCTTTGGTAAGTCCCACTTGGGAGATAAATTGGCAACTTCCACGGTGAATCACCACGATAGCTTAGTAGGTAAGACACTTGATTCCGTTGAACATTTTGCCATGTATGCGGGTAGACAATGTGTGTCATCCCGATTCCCAGTCCTCACTCAAATGCAGTTGATTGGGAAGCTGCATTGTAAAACTGGCAGCTTTATTTTCGGGATGCTGTTCAGTACCCGCATCACTGGTTACCACAATATGAAAACTATTGCTCATCTTACACGTCGTCTAAAGTGCAGTGTAACGTTTACGGTTCCACCTTGAAATGAAAGTAACTGTGCACAACCACTTGTTAAGTACATGTCAATAGTCTGGAATGTTTTGGCTCCTAATGGAAAATAATGAACCCGTCCTGGTTCTTCCATCAACGTCTCTCGGAACAGACCGTGCGGCACCATTTCGTGTAACAGTTGTAAACGTTTATCACCCACTTGACGTGGCTCTATCAGACTAGTTTGCACTTGCACTACTTTATGTCTGCAGTGACAGAGCGAAACTCCCGAGGGTATATAGAAAGTGCCGGAAAAGGTGACCGATGGTCGACGAGGCAGTACACACCATTGGTACACTGAGCCAGGCATAGTTCTCACGGAGGAATGAATTTTTAACTCATACAGGGCACTTTGTCGTATTTTGTTCTCACTGGTTATCCATCCTAGACCTTGAGCGACTGGTGTTGCGACCATGACCCAAACATTGTGAGTTGTGATAGTAACGTTCCACTCGTCATCCACACTAACTTTAAAGTACTGGGGATTCATACTTCTCAGCATTCCTTTTACAATGTCCAAGGCTGTTTGATATCTTCCTACAGGTAAGGTCACTGGGTATACTTTTTGGATACCAAATTTTCTGAAGAGAAGATGTGGATGATCACATTTCTGAGGTACTTCAAACCAGGAAAACGGATAAATTACATGATGAAGTCCAACCTCCCAATCTTCTTCATCTTTTAAATGGATCTGTCGAGGTAACGCCACGCGGTAAAATGATTCATTATTGGTCGGGAACAAATTGCTGTTGGCATTACTTGGTAGTATTACGTAAAAGTCATCATCTTGAATCATGGTCGTTGAAGGGAAACCAATTGACTAGCAGGCAACCAGCTATCGTATGATTTCGGCCAGCCTTTCCAATGCACTACCACTTCTTTCTTTTTTCCTTTTCCTCTGCTTTTCAAAATTTTCTCAATGCGGAACAGATGATTGGATTTCTCGATTACTCTCTGTAACTCGGTTTCATAAAATGTTCCTTGAATCAAGTCACCGTTTGCCTCCTTCAAGCGATACACGAGTGGATTTCGTGGTAGCCTCTGTGCAATTGTGAAGGTTTCTTCGGTCCAAGACGGTAGGTATTCTTTCTCAAAGACTTTCTTGTACTTACGGATCTTGACTTGATCACCCACGTTGAATTTATACTTTTTGGATGGAGTGTGCTTGCCATACAAGGTTCTCCATGCGTCTTGAGCATTGAAAACAGTCACATCGGCGGGTTTGATTTGTATGCTCCGATGTACGCTCTGATTGTAGTTATCATTGACCAAACTATCGAGCTTGTCTAAGTAATGGTAGGAACTGCTGGTGGTAAACATCCTCCACATTAGCTGCTTTAAAGTTCGGTTAAATTTCTCTACGATTTGGGCTTTTGTCTCGTTGTACGTGACAAAATGACGGACACCATGCTTCTTGAGAAATGTTTGAAATGTTTTATTTTTGAACTCAGTGCCTGCATCAGATTGTAACACTTCAGGTTTCCGTCCCTGTTTAAATAGGGACTTTTAGCATTGACGCGTCTTCGAAGGCTACGGTGACCGGAAGTAAATTTTCTTGACTCAACGTATTATTGCGCATGTGTGTAAGTTACTAGCTCTCTCTCCTCCGCCGCCGTTTGTTGTTTACGAAGGGAGAATCGCCGATTGACGTTGTAGCGAGTACATGACATTCAGGTGGGGGATTTTCTCCTTATTCTTTAGATAACGTGGCTGGTTTTAATTTCTTAGTGTAAAGCAATATTCTTAATTTTGTTCCGAGGGAAAAATTAAAATTGAATTGGCAAAAGTTTTTATTTTTGGTCGTTTTTTCCTAGGCATGTCGTCTGATGGCAGCGCAGAAAACAAGCGATCCCGGTACGTCAGAATTATTCCCTACTACTGATAAATCCGTTCCCTCAAACGAGGCACCATATCGAAATCCTTTTAGAAGTTATATTTACTTTCCCGCTGGCCGAGTTTTTGAGGTGATTAGAATTTGATGTCATTGATATTTTCACTTGGCAGTCAAAAGAAAAACAAAGACCAAAGTACCTTATCCTTACCGTAGCATGTTAACTTGCTTATATTTAATTTATGTGGACTGTTCACTGAAACTTCAGGCAGTTCAGCTTTATTCCAGCTTTGGTTTTCCTTTTTGCCTTCATAATCACCTGTCACAATGTAGCTGCGACACATGTGTGCGAGCTTAAACCTCACTATTGATTATTGTATTTGACTTAAATATTGCTTCTAGACTAGCAGCTAGGTACTAAGCTTCTGCTACAAATATTTCCTAACGACAAAAGAAAATGTGCATGAAAAATTCCCTTGCTTGGAGGTTGGTCGGTTTGCAGGGTAACCCTCCTACCAAGGACATCTTTTCGCCTTGTACCCCTGCCCTTAATTTGTGTCTATTTTAGGCCTATGGAGTAGACTGAAAAGCATGACATTTATCTGTGTAGAGCCATTTCAGTTTAAGAAAGGAACAGTGGACAGAGGAAAGCTTTGGACAAAAATAGCAGGGTCCTAAAATAGCTGCAAGGAGATAAAGTTTAGAGGAGGAATGAGAAGTGTGAGGGAAAGGTTCACTGATATCCAGAAAGAGTATCTAAAAAAGAACAAAGCAGATGAGAGTAGCAGTGGTACATCAAATGACATCACTGAGCTAGACCAACTATTAGAAGAAATATCAGAGAAGGAGAAAGTAGCTGAAGAGAATAGAGATAGTGATAAGGACAGAAAGAAAGTAGATGCAGATAGAGCAAAAGCTGAGGAAGCAAGAAGAGTTGCCATGGAGCGCATAGGACAGACAAAGAAGAGGCAGAAAGATGAGGGAGAGGATCAGGAGGAGAGGAAGCGGCCACGGAGGAGGAGTGGAGGTGACACAGTCGAGTATTTAAGGGAGAAGTGTGAGATGGAGAGAAACCTGAGGGAGAAAGAGTTAGAAGTAAAAAAGGCAGAGCTAGCAGATCAGACTGTGAGAGCCCAGGAACAGAAAATGCAGATGCAACAAATGATCCAGGTTATGCAGCAGCAACAGCAACAGAACCAGAACATGCAAACTCTACTTCTCCAGCAGCAACAGCAGCAAAGCCAAGCCATTTTGGCTCTCATTAAAAGTCTGACTAACAAGCCAAATTAGGGTTTGTTTTCCTAGTTTCCATCTCTGGGGAGGTACTTTAGGAATTTTCTGGATGGGGATGCACCGCTGGGACCCTGGAACCCTTATCCTACACTAGAGCTAGTGCAGCTGAATTTTGCTACCCTATACTAAAGTAACTCCTCAAATCACTCCCGCATCCCAGACTAGCTGTTTTCCAGAAACTGATTTTTGACAGTTAATAGTATCCAGTAGTGTTTTATGATTTCATTCAGCAATTCCTGGTTTCCTTAGTTTTATGAAAAATGATACCCTATTCTTGACTCAAACGCTCTGATTTATATGCCCTATGCTAGAGTAAACTGCTTGAAAACCATACCC
>JAEMPF020016482.1:7500-12613 GCA_022496165.2 Catalaphyllia jardinei | reverse complement strand
AAAAAATCTGATCAGCCAAAAATAGAAAGGAACAAACAATGATGCAAAGCTGATGCTGCGTAAAAAGCTTAACGGGGCAATGACATGATAGAGTCCAAACTGAAAGCCAACAATTGCAACCGTGAACAGCTGTTTCGACCTTGTTGGGTCTCATCAGCACGGTGTAGCAAGCTTGAAGTAATCAGCTGGTCGACTGATATTCATACACTCACTGAGATAGTGATGACCTCAGATGAAACTCAAATCCAAATCCTTGCCAATTGGCTAATGCCACATGCAAAACGCGTGACAAGAGACAATTGGAAAAATCCAAAATATCATGTCGTTGCCGCGATAAGGTATCTGCGGACAGACACAAACTCTCCCGCAGGAAAATCATGGCCAAACCACGTTAAAAATGAGCAGCATATCGGATCTGAAAAGACCTACGGCCCCAAAAAATACTAGACAGTGAAACATGATAATGCAAAGGACCGCAAACGAAAATGCTGCCTGTGAACGTAAGATCTGTAAAAGATCTGATCAGCCAAAAATAGAAAGTAAATGATGCAAGGCTGATACAGAAACACAGCTCTTCTGAGTCTACTAAACACTAGTACTGAAGCTTCAGCCCAGCAAGTATTATTAGCTAGAGTCGGACCCTCAGCTGCTAATTAGCCTGCGAACATGCAAAGACACATCGAGGAAACAAAATCCGGCGAGCACGAAACAAAAGAATGAGCAAAGCGATCGGGCCAGGACAGGGTTCGTCTGGGCTCACCGGAAACCTGTTTGCGGGCTCCTCTTAATTCGATATCTGCTCTTTGGATCTCCTCTTTAATTCTAAGTCAAACTATCGAGTCACTGCAGTCATTTACTATTAGATATTTCGAACTGGCTTAAAATCAACCCTGTTTCTCTTTTCGATTACTTCCTCTTGGTTGATAGTGACTTTTTCAGTTGGCTCCGAAGCCTTTTTTCAAGCAACTATCAGCCGATGGAAATCTTAACGTTAACTTCTGTATTATTTTCTACTTATTGTAAGAAATCAAAAACCAGGAGTACTCCCAGAAAAATTGGGTGAGGTCTGCGGCCCGCTTCCTAAAACCCTTACCCTATTTAAGACAAAAATCTGTTATTCTCCCTACCCAGCACCCTATTTATCACTCGACCAAAAGTTCGAAACCCTATTTTTCAGACCTGTGTTATAAGTTCCCTTGTTCAGACCAATGTGAAATTACCGTAAATATAATTTGTGAAGGGTTTTCTTTTCGATAATGATGAAAAAGTGTCTCCTTCTTAAAAACATATCCATAACAAGGCTAAAGTACAAAAACCATATCCTATTTATGACCAAAAGGGCCAAACTAAGCTAAAATCGATACCCTATTTAGGACCAAAACGGCTGAAAAACCATACCCTTTAGGCCGCACATATCCATATAGCCCATATAGGGGAGTACCCCACTCCCTGTCTCGGGACTTTAAACCAATTTCTAATTCGTATTTCGATTTTAACACATGATACTAAATCAAGACAAAAAACGGAAATACTAAAAGGGGTGGTTATGAGCTAGAGCCAAGTGTTGTTTTGACGCAACGACGAGTGCAAAAAAAAAAAAAAAAAAAAAAAGGCGTCAGCCATGGAATGCGCTGACGGTGATAAATAAGATCGTGTTTACTTCGCTAGAGGCAATGGTGGAATTTTCTCAGGAAAAATATTAAACCCTTAGAGCGCGTCAAAAAACCCTTTTAACATATCTAAATTTATATTCGTTTGAAAGGTCAAGGTATTTTTCCTTAGACGTAAACGAAATTCCCCGATTACAAGTCACACTAGACCCATGCTATGCAAAGAATGTAATCAGATACGCCTTTCAGCATATTTGCTGAAAGGTAGCGAGAGTCACGTTTCGCGTAATGAAATTCGGTCAGTATGTAATGGTAGATGACGGCGGTTACTATGTCACGTTTCACAAGTTAAACGTTCGCATAAAGATTAAAAAATAATAAAATAGCGCGGTTACAACCGCACCGCGGTTCTTGTTTTTTTTTAGTTTTGTCGATGAGCAGACCCGTATTCTCACTGGGCCAAATGTCGTCACCGCCAATTACAGGCCATTTCTCAGCTATTTTCGTCATATCCCCTCTCAGGAGGAGGAGCATGCGCGGACCCAAGCAGGGCGGTTGTGTGTTTTAAGCGGTGCCTTTACCCTTTTTCTTTCGATGCTTATCTATTAATTACGAGGAAACTGACAACATCAAGCACTCAAGAACTTTATGCCGCCAGGCCGGAAAAATAAAAGGTGCCCGTGGTTCCGTTGAAGAAGAAATCTCGGCCGCCAAGAGAAGCAACATGGCGAGCAGTGAGACCGGAGCGAGCAACGAAGACAATCTATCTCAGCCGAGTGAGCAAGCAGAGCAAGAAGAGCCAAGCCTGCACGAAATCAAATCAGCGCTGGTCGACATACAGATTACTGTGTCATCAATTGCGCTTGAAAACAAGCAATTAAAGAAGGAATTGGCAGACCTGAAAACTTATATCCAAATAACGGACAAAGAACTTAGCGAGCTGAAGATCTCGGTTTACAAAACAGCCAAGTCCAACAATGCTTTGGAAAAGAAATTGCAAGCGACAACTACCTCACTTGAAGCGACACGAAGAGATTTGGATAAACAGTTTGAAGAAGTCGACCGTTTAAATGGGGCGCTGGATAATCTAGAGCAATATACACGCAAAAACAGCCTAGAATTCCACGGAATTCCTGAAAACTCTTACAAATCAAAACTGAAGAAGTCGTTCTTAAGTTGGCAGCTGCACTCGATGTTCAAGTAACCCCAAGCGACATCGAAATCTCACATAAACTGAAACGCAAAAGCGGTGCCAACGTTATAATTGCAAAATTTTGCAGTCATAAAAGTAAAACCAAGCTGTATAAACAACGCACGAAGCTGAAAAATATCAAAGCCTCGGACTTGTTTAATGGATATGCGGCCGCGGCAGCAAGATCCAACGACCGTCTGTTTATCAACGAAAACCTGACATCAATCAGAAGAGGGCTGGTGGACTCAGCTAATAGAAAACGAAGAGATGGTTGCATTCACAGTATTTGGACAATGGATGGTAAACTCTTTGTTAAAACTTCACCTGAAGGAAATCCTGTCAGAGTCTTCACAGAAAATGACTTAGAATACCTTTAAACACCCTCAGATTTGTACCGATTGTAGGAGGGGTAAGCTGCCGCCAATAAGGATTGGCTAAAGGTGATGTTTCATTCACAAAACCATTTTAAATTTTTTGTCCGTGTCTTTTCGTTTTTTATAAGTACGATTTCTTTTAATTTCTATTATATTAAGCAATCCACAATTTCTCCAATCTACTACAATTATAAACCACTGAAATCACTATATTCCTTTTTTCTTACAACAATCAGCGTTTTGATTTTCCTTCACACTAACCAAGTCAAAAAGATACTATGCTTCTCTTGTAGTCTTCTCTTTTCCTCCAAAGTAATTCTGCCAAGATGTTTTTGTTTGTGCCCTAAATTTGCATGGGCAAAACTTTACTTAATTACCTTATGTCACGTAAGTTAAAACTGCTTTCTTTGAACGTAAGAGGTTTGCGCAATGTTAACAAAAGAAGAGCAATTTTCTCTTATTTGAAATCGCAAAAAGCAACGATCTTTTGTCTCCAAGAGACATATTCTTCAATCGAGGACGAAAAAGTGTGGGCTGCTGAATGGGGTGGCAAAATTTTTTTCCCGCATGGTTCTTCGCACTCGAGAGGCGTTTGCGTTCTTTTAAATCCACATTCTACATTTCATTTGCGATGCGTCGAAGCGGACCCAGAAGGACGGTTTTTAATTGTTAAGGTAACAATAGATGAAGAATGCTATTTCGTAACAAATATATATGCCCCGACGGATTACCGTGACCAGGATTCTTTCATCCGTCGTTTTAGCAAACAACTCATTTCGAATACAGACACCTCAAAAGTTGTTATTTCAGGAGATTGGAATAGTACTCTTAACCCAATCGATAAGCGAGGTGGCCAGCCTTGGAGAGCTAAAGACTATAGAAATTCTCTCATGAATCTCATGGAAGAACTCAATCTTATTGATATTTATCGACAAATCCATCCCACCACAAAATCGTTTACGTACGAATCAAAACCTTTAAATTGAAAATCGAGGATCGATTTTTTCCTTATTTCTCATCCTCCGTGTTGTTGCGTCAAAAGCACAGAAATTCGAACATCAATAGCACCCGACCATAAATCAATATTCCTAAACATCGAAATTAAAAGTGAATTCGCAAGAGGCCCGGGATTATGGAAATTTAACAACACCTTACTGGAGGATGACAATTACAAAAAACTCATCGAATTCTACTACTCGCAAATTTTAGTTAAATACCACGAAGTCGCCGATAAACAACTTCTATGGGAATTGATAAAAATGGAGTTACGCGCGAAAACGATTAAGTATTCGAAAGAGAAAAGATCTAAGTTAAGAAACGAAGAAAAAGCTCTTCAAGAAGAACTTCAAGAACTGGATCGAAAAATCTGTAACAACGATGTCTTCGATCAGGAAACTCTGGAAAAATATGAATCTGCTAAGGGTAAATTGAAAAGGATACACGACATTAGGGGGAGAGAAACTATATTTAGGTCCAAGACAAAATGGCTCGAACAAGGAGAAGGGCCAACGAAATACTGTTTCAATCTAGAAAAAAACAACTACGAGAAAAAAATTAATTCGAGAAGTAAAATTAGAAAATGGTGAGGTAATTTCAAATTTTGCGTAGGTTAATAAAGAAATTGAGGACTTTTATGGCAAAATGTATACCTCTAAAATATCTGGCAACGACACCAGCGATGTATCCGAACACAACTACAACATTCACAAATTTATCGAAGGTCTTAACATTACACAATTAAATATAGAAGAGCAAGAATCTCTAGAAGAGGATCTGACGTTCGAGGAACTAAAAGGTGCTCTAACATACGATGACCCACAAGGGACACGCTGCAAACAAAAAACAAACGCTGCAAACAAAAAAGGAACGCTGCAAACAAAAAAAAACGCTGCAAACAAAAAAGAAACGCTGCAAACAAAAAAGAAACGCTGCAAACA
>JAEMPF020016482.1:0-2500 GCA_022496165.2 Catalaphyllia jardinei | reverse complement strand
TTATAAGGCCAATATGTATGGTGACTTCACTCTCGTTGTTTTCCTTTTTCGCTTTCTTCACAGACTTCTTACTAACAAACCTCGAGCTTCGTTCCTTTCCTTTTTTTTCTCTATATTCGTCAAAGGTGAGTGGAGTGCTTTGATGTCGCTTTCTTTCTGAAGATTCCATTTCTAATTTAGCAACACACAAAGAATCGTCATCTTTGACTCCTGTTGTTAACCCACAACCATGACAAAACTTCGCTGCAGTGAGTAATGGTGAACCACAACCCGAGCAAAACATGGCGAACAGCAAAGCTAGCTGTCTCAGGCTCTGGAGAGTCTGGAGACGAATTTGCCCAGTCCTTTTAGCCGCGTGCGCGCGCATGATGTGTACTTTTTTGTTTGCAGCGTTCGTTTTTTGTTTGCAGCGTTCGTTTTTTGTTTGCAGCATTTCTGTTATTTGCAACATACGTCTTTTAATTGCAGCGCTAGCTTTTTTTATTTGCAGCGTATTTTTTATTTGCAGCGTTCACTTTTTGTTTGCAGCGTTTCTTTTTTGTTTGCAGCGTTTCTTTTTTGTTTGCAGCGTTCCTTTTTTGTTTGCAGCGTTCCTTTTTTGTTTGCAGCGTTCCTTTTTTGTTTGCAGCGTTCCTTTTTTGTTTGCAGCGTTTTTTTTTTGTTTGCAGCGTTCCTTTTTTGTTTGCAGCGTTTTTTTTTTGTTTGCAGCGTTCCTTTTTTGTTTGCAGCGTTTGTTTTTTGTTTGCAGCGTGTCCCTTGTGGGCCATCGTACTAACATCCTTTGCAGACAATAAATCGCCAGGAGAAGATGGATTCACAAAAGAATTCTATCAAGCATTCTTTAATCTCCTTGGGAAAGACCTTTTAAATTCTTATAATGAGGCGTTTAACAGAGGATCATTATCTGTTTCCCAGAAAATAGGGACAATAACGCTTATTCCGAAAGGTGATGAAAATCTGTCTGATTTAAAGAACTGGCGTCCTATATCTTTACTCAATATCGACTACAAGATTCTTTCAAAAACATTGGCCAAACGAATGGAGCAACACTTACCTAAACTAATTCATTTTGATCAAGCAGGGTTTGTCAACGGAAGATATATAGGCCAAAATATAAGACTACTCAGTGACATAATGGATTTTTTAGGTAGCAAAATATGCCAGGGAATATTTCTGTTCGTAGACTTTGAAAAGGCTTTCGACACCTTGGAATGGAGTTTCATATCAAAAACCTTAGAAGCTTTTAATTTTGGAAATAAGTTCAAAAAATGGTTTAATGTTCTTTACAACAGTGTTCAAAGTTCCGTCATAAGTGGCAGGTTTATGACAAACTATTTCGAAATAACAAGGGGAGTTCGCCGAGGCTGTCCACTGAGCTCCTCCTTATTTATTCTGGCAGTCGAGTTGTTAGCCCTTAAGATACGTCAAAACAGGAAATGTGAGGGCATATATTTACCAAACAACCAAGAAGTAAAAATTTCACAATTTGCAGATTATACAACTATAATACCTAACAACAGGGACTCTCCTAAATCCCATCTTCAAACAATCGAATGGTTCGGCACCGTCTCAAGCTTAAAGTTAAATAAAAAAAAGACTAAGGCAATGTGGTTAGGTACAATGAAACACAGTAACTCAAATATACGGGCGATGTAGCAGCTCTCGTAAGGTCTCACATGAATGGTTTGCAACCCTTTGAGAGTACAATAGAACCAACAGAAACAATGCCCCCTAGCCACAAAACAATACTAGCTGCTGCGATGTTGTCAAATAGAATTACAAGGTTACGAGAGCTGCTACACTACTGGAATATACTAGAATTTAAAAGCACAAAGAACCCAATTAAAGTTCTCGGCACGTTCCTATCGTACAATCAAAATAAGAACATCGAGGAGAACTTTCTTAGCAGAATTCGAAAAATGAAAATTAAATTGCATCTGTGGCTTTCCAGGGATTTGACGCTATTTGGAAGATCTTTATTAGCTAAAACATTAGGAGTATCTCAGTTAGTCTATGCAGCCTCCATGCTGACTGTTCCATCTTTAGTTATAAAAAATGTCAAATAGAGCTTTTCTCATTCTTGTGGAAAAACAAAAAAGACAAAATAAAAAGAACGGTCATGTACTAGCCTCTTGCGGAAGGAAGCCATAATTTTGTGAACTTTTTAGCAGCAGTAAAATCACTCCGCCTAGCGTGGATAAGTCGGTTATTAAGTAGCACCACCGAATCGTGGAAAGCAATTCCAAAATATTATTTCAATACCTATGGTGGATTAAAATTCCTTCTTAAATGCAACTATAACACGTCCTCCATAAATAATAGTTTACCTACTTTCTGTCGGGAGCTTTTAGAATATTTTCAAGAATTTAAGACTGAAATATTTTCGTATGGCAAATTCCTGCTATGGAACAATGAGGCAATAACTATTGACAAAAATACTCTTTTCTGGAAATCGTGGTTCAAGAAGAACATCCTCTCTGTACAAGATATCCTAAATGCA